>BLSH010160854.1:2680302-2693458 GCA_018402905.1 Glandirana rugosa | reverse complement strand
AAGGACTGGTCCGGTAAAAAACGGTATACCGTGACGCAATGAAATTGACTGTTAACGTGCCAACACCCTGCGACATGAATTTATTTTAACAGGAAAAAAGGGTGTTTATCTCGAAAGTAAACCACCATAAACTAGTGGAGACGCCAAAAATAAAAAACGCGATATTTGTTTTTTTCTGGCGGTTAAAACTTATTTTTCGTGATAAGGAATAAAGGACCACGTAGAAGTACCGTCGTATGTGTACCCAACACCGAGGCGGGGGTGTTGTACTATCTTGACCAATATATGCCCCCCAGACCACCAGAATGGGGCTCCAACCATATAGCTCATTTAGAGACTGTACAGGAAGGACTTCCACCCAAGAGAGGCTGAACTTGGCTGGGGCGACAAACGGTATGGGATACCTCGCGACTCCAGTCCTGATCAGGTGAGGAAAAAAAGGAGAATGCTGTGAGCCGGGTCTGTCTTTGCTTTATAGTTAACCAGTTCTATCATGTTGTGGGGGCGGAGCCACAACCCATGTGTATGCTGCCATGAAGATGCACCAGGAAATAAGGAATAGTGCTTTTTATTCAAAATTGGCGGTCTTTTTTTGTTTATAGCGCAAAAAATAAAAACCGCAGAGGTGATCAAATACCACCAAATGAAAGCTCTATTTGTGGGAAAAAAGGACAATTTTATTTAAGTACAGCGTCCCACAACCGTGCAATTGTCAGTTAAAGTAACGCAGTGCCATATGGCAAAAAATGGCCTGGTCAGGAAGTGGGTAAAACTGGGGCAGAATTGGTTAAAAAGATTACAGCAGGAGACCCCAGTATTAGGTTATTTTGAGCTGATTATATTAACATCTGCTATGAGTCTCGGTCTAAAGAAGTCATTGCTGGTTGGGCACAAAGAACCCAAATATGTATCCCCGGGCTTAGATTCCCAGAGTCTGTGTGTTTTGGGGAGATTATCTCGAATTCGAAGCAAGCTCACCCCAAGGTCCCCCAGGCACACACCCAAAAATAAAGCCCCCCTCAAAAGCCAGGGTCCTTAGTAGGCAGGAGGCTACCCTGCAGTCCCCTCCAAAAGCCCCTGTCCTGGTTGGGTGTGTCACACGAAGCATATGGTCCGGATCTTTTCAGAGCCTGGACCTGCTCTGATGTCAGCTGAAAACTGGTCACAGGAGTGCAGAACAAATGGCACTCCTGTGATCCATAAGAGAAGTATGGCCAAAATAGCTTTTTATATGTTTATTTAAATTTAATTTGAATCACTTCACTTTTCACCAAACACAATTGCTGAATAAATATTCAGGCTAATTTATATTGCTTTGATTTCCTGCAAAGCCTGCAGCACTGTAATCCAGTCAACGTTTGTGAATCATTCTTTTCGAAAGAGCTCTAGAATATTTGTATATATTGATGTCTCTTGCGCAAATTAGTTTTTAGTTTTCTTGTTCCCTGACTTGCTCCATTCTCTGACTGGTGCTCAGCTATAATCATCAAGGTTTAGGAAAGGTATGTAAACACATTTGTATTGTATGATGCAGTCACTGTTTGGCCCATTCGCTCAGTCAATATTTAAGTTGACTTTTGTCAAGACGTGTGGAGCTGACAGGGCCACCCAAGAAGACTGAACAAAGATACAAAACTTTTGGTATATAAAATGGTATACATTTATAGTATACCATATACCAGTGTGTTTACCTATTTGCCTAGAATTCTGACTTAAAGCGGAGGTCCGAGGTAGGAAAATAAAATTAAAAGTCAGCAGCTACACATACTGCTGACTTATAATAATAGGACACTTACCTGTCCTGGAGTCCAGCAATGTCTGCACCCACTGCCGATCTTCGGATCGGGGGACGGGTGCAGCTGCCTCCATCGCGGGTAAGGGAACCCGGACGTGTAAGCAGTACAGCTTCACGCCGGGCACGTTACTGCGCATGCACGAGGCTCTGCCGCACGCTGCTACTGGCCAGGCGGCCAGAAGCAGAGCGAGCAGGGAGCCGGGCTGCTGACGTCAGCGGCCGTGGCTGCCGGCCAGAGCTCCTGGAAGTGTGTAAAAGGACACCTGTCTTCCCCCTCCCCCCCGAATTGTGCCATATGTGACCCCATGAGTGGGGGAGGTATCCAACCAGCGGAAGTTCCACTTTTGGGTGGCACTCCGCTTTAAAACATAATCAACTTTTATGCATTCTGGCTGCTCTAGCTTCCTTGCTCAATGCAGGAAGTGTAAAGGATAAGTTCATCTTTAGGTAACATGTTACATGTTCCACCCATTTTTGTTCCCACTCGTGCAGCATCTCCCTGATCCACTGCCTCTAATGACAGGGAGCTGGGGATCTTCTTACTATTTTAAAAAGAATGTAGCTGTGCAGGTCTCTGCCCACCTGGCCACATTATTCATTCACAGTGTTCTGTGAATGGAAGATTACAAGTACCCACAGCCTTTGCGGCTGTCAGCTTGTAGTCCTCAGTGAACCACCATTGCATTTTTGAGCACTGTGTGGTAGTTCATTGTCTCTTTTTGTCAGTGCGTAACTGCCTGCCTGTACGAGGTAGGAGCAAGCAGATACACTGAGCCCGGGTTCACACTTGTACGATGCGGGAATTGGCGAGATTACAGAGCCGGTTCCCGCATCGCATCACTCCCGCAGGCAGTTCGCACTGCTGCGGGTGTCGTTACAAAGTTAATGACACCCCCCAGTTTTGATCGCAGTGCGAACTGTGAACTCGCACATGAATTGGATTGCATGGGTGAGAACACCCATGCGATGTGATTCCACAGCGGGGAAAAAAAGGTCCCTGCGCCTTTTTTTTTTTTTGTGCGAATCCAATGCGAGTTCAACCATACAACTGTATGGCTGAACTCGCACTGCTCAGAGATTGCATGTGATCGGCACCTGTGGTGTGGGTGCGAATCACATGTGATCTCAGAGATCGCACATATGTGAACCCAGTCTGAGAAGTCTGTGGGAGTTCTTCGTGGCACCCACGATCTGCTGATCGCGGGTGCAATGCTTTCCAGACTCCTAGTAAAAAAAATAATAAATGCAAAAGTTGAACTTGTCATTTAAAGCACAAGCGTTGGGCGTGCTGTTTACCTGGCGCTCATGTATGATTAGCCTTATGAGGCTTTGAGGATCAGAGCTGAGCATCACTAGTCTTTGCTTTCTTTTCTTGCTATAGAAGCTTGTAGCTTCATTTTGTTATTTTTTTGTCAATTTTTATTTCATCATAGCACATGTGTTTTCTTTGTGGACATTGAGTAGTCATTGAGTCATTGTCTAAATAGTGATCAGGATTAAGCTTAATGTGATTCTGGCTATTGGCCTGCAATGCCAAAACATAAAGTGTCTAGTCCTACTGTTAAAATCAAATAGTTGAATAAAATAGTTTTTTTTTTTTCCCCTCTTTTTGTAGCTCGTCAGAGTCTGCAGCAGCCCTCACACACAGCAGCACAGGGACCAGCCTGAAAAGACCGGACACAACAGAGTCCATCAATTCCTCAATGTCCAATGGGACCAACGATGCAGGTACGGAACTGTTTATGAAACCTCCAGGTCCTTTATTGGAACAAAGGTAGCACAAATCCAAACTATCCACTTGCTGCATTTAACCCTCCTAAAAAAAGTCTCATAGGCCTTAGTTGAGGAGCCAGAGCAGAAGAAAAATAATGACATTTCTGAGCATTTCCTATACTGGTTTTGTGGCAGAGAAGGGGAGATGGTGTAGATGTGCCCTGCCTACCGCTGCAGCATTATATTAGTGCAAGCTCTTGTAAAAGCTTAATTTTAGCCCATGGTATCTGGTGATTGGAGTAGTAGGTGGGCTGAGTATGTAGACCTCTCATACGAAGGACAGGCCTACACCTTGGGGTGTGCACCTTCAATGGTGAACCAGTGCTGGAGAACAAGTAATGAAAAGTGTAGACCTTTAAAACACTCTATGTACCTTGGTTTGATTTTTTTCTCTTTGTCTCTGATTTTTTTTTTTTTTTTTACACATGTGAGCTTAAAGTACAACTAAAGGCAACATACACATTTTAGTAAATCCTCATATATATACCTAAAAGTTACACATGGTAATAAACATAACTGAAATTATTATTTTCCTACCATATAGCTGCAATAGTGGTCTGTAATCCCTTCCATCAGTTCTCCTTTGTTGTATACTGTTCGTAATGATGGAGAGATGAGCAGAGCTCAGATGTCAATTCCTTTCAGTGAACTGGCTTCTCTATCTTCCAGTCCTCCAGCCTTCTATCATGCTCAGTCTATTTTACATAACACACCCATCTGCCAATCAATAGCTAGGTGTAAAACAGCACAAGTCAGTACAGGTTAATTTCCACACAGATCTGTCTAGTAATCTGTGAGCTTCTTCCTGCCTGCTTTCCTCTGGTAATTTGTAAACTGCTCTGAGCTCTGATGGGCTTGCGCTGATGAGCGGCACTGAGAGGTGGCACTGATACCTGGCACTGGTGGGACTGCACTGATAATCAGTGCCCTGATTATTAGTGTTGGCTCTCCTCTCCTAACGCTGACAGCATGAGGAAAGAAGTGCCGATAACCGGCTTCTGTTTACATTGTAATCTGCTGTCAATGGACTCAGCTGATCATGTGGTAAAGGGTCGATGTGATTGGACCTTTACCCTGATCACAGAGCGTGCCGTCCACATGCCGCCAGGGGCGTGCGGGCAGCATGATCACAGGAGGATGTCATATGACGGGCTCCCAGCAAAGTAAGCACGCACTGTAGCCGTCATTCGGCTATAGCGTGGGCAGGAAGTAGTTAACCACCTGAGCTCCGGAAAGTTTTACCCTCTTCATGACCAGGCCATTTTTTGCTATTCAGCACTGTGCTCCCTTAACTGGCAATTGTGTTGTCATGCAACACTGTACCCAAATGAGATTTATATCCTTTTTTTCACACAAATAGAGCTTTCATTTGGTGGTATTTTATCACCACTGGGTTTTATTTACAATATTTTCTTCTGTTATAAAACACATCCAATAAAATCAATTTTATTCATAAATTTAGGCCAAAATGTATTCTGCTACGTCTTTGGTAAAACTCCCCTTATGAGCCGTGTTCAGTATTCCCAAACTGCATCTAAAGGCATTGACAAATCTGCCTGAAGCTGACTGGGAGCTTAGCAAAATTCTGTGTGAAATTTTGCTGTACACTCTACAGATACAAGCCTGTGTACAAAGACTCTGTGATCTTTTTCTTGCTGACTTACAAGACTTGGATGATTATGTCATAAAAGTATGCAGATAGGACTTATGACATTTCTTCAGCTTCCCATTAATGTGACTTTGTACACATTTAAAGCTTTGTGGGTCAACATAACAGCCCGGTATCTGTCATTTTCAGGGTTGGTATTTGTGGCTCCTGTATTTTTGTTATGAAGTTGGGTTTTCTTTTAGATGGCCACACACCCTTGGTTTGTGTAAGTAATGGCTGACCAGGCAGGTAAGCTCTCCTGGTATTTTACTGAAGCCAATCAAATCTATGGCAAGTAGAATTGGTGTGTGGCCATTTGCATTTCTGACAGATATTTGGGTAAGTATCTTGTAGCTAGCACAGATATTAGAGGTCTCATACCTGCATAACACATATTACTTATTGTTCGTATAGGTTTCTTCACTGTTTGTCTTCAGTTGTAATTTTTTTTTTTTTTTTTTTTAAGAGCTACTTGAAAAGCCTGAGGCTTTCATAACAAGTAATGCAATATGCAAAGGATCATTAGGAATTCATAAACTAAACACTTCAGCTGTTTATTTTTGTTAATGTTAATCTTTATTCCAACAGCCAAATCAAATCAATTAAGGCATTTCTTTTCAAAGTATATTTTATGTTTAACATTCCAGAAAATGGTAAAGACTGGTTCAATAAAAGCAGTGTGTTTATGTGAATCAATATCCGTTTCCTATTGTAGCTGTCCAAACGCTTATGCTGGAGCCTGATTTATTTTATTATTTTTTTTAATCCGTTTAAGATCTAAAATGGAAGGCCCAACATTGTACTGTGTTTTGCCATAATCCTGAAATCCTATCTCTTTATTGTAGGCATCTTGGCCAAATGTTTATGTTCACATGGATGGCAAGGAAAGTGGGAAGAGCATTACTGAATAATGCCACAGAGGAACTTGTCCAGTTGTTGGTTCTCCTTTAAGAGGAGCTCCAGGCTCCTTCAGAAAAAAATTAAAAGCCACGGCGAACTCAACCGGAAATGGGGGGGGGGTACTTGTCAAAACAAGGCACCTGCTCCCCCCCTCCCCCAAAAAGTGGCAGTTGTGGCAAGGGGGGGGGGGGGGGGAGCAGACCAGCGGAGCTTCCTCTTTTGGGTCAGAGTGTGCAGCGGTTATCTCAGGTGTATAGGTAGTCTAAAGTAAACCTTAGATTTGAAGTATACGCACCATGAAAAGTCTTTTTATGAACTATGTTGCTTTGAAAACCTTCTTTGTTGTGCTGAGTGAGCTCTTCAGTAGGGTTGAACTCATGCGTGTTTAGATCTTATTCTGAACCCACCTGAACAATCCCCTCCAGGAAGCTATCCTATCACTGCATGCAGCCAGTGATAAGCGTCCGAGGCATTTCTTGCCCCACAGCCACTTGCATACGGGGGGGGCATATATACGTGTGGCTGTGGGGTAAGTAAAGCCTTGCCTGCTTATGATTGGCTTTGTGCAATGACCGCTTCCTGCCGGGGATAGCGCAGATTGGGATCCAAACGCCCCTTACTCTCCATGATTCCTTCCTCTCCAGTACAACTTCTCTAAAGCACAAACATCTGCAACTAAAGAGTCAAGCTCCACCAAGAAACCAACCTATTCCCAAATCGTAGCGCTTCAGCCAGTAATGATGCTGCAATTAGGTAGAGGGATGTGGTCCTATTCAGAAGTTTTCACTGTGCTCAACAAGACTGTTTTATACAGGGACACCTGGCTATTTTTTTTTTTTTTGTGCTTTAAATTCTGATTAATCGATAGTATAATATAAGCAGTTTGGGCTCTTTACATCATCATAATTTTAATAGAAAGCTGCACAGGGTCAGGAACTCTGCTTTGTGTTTGGGCATCAAACATAATTATGAGGGGTGACCAGAAATAAAGTGAATTTTATATCACATTGTAATGGTTTTCCAGGCATTGAAGGACTTGACATGTTTATTCAATAGCAAACTTCTGTGTGTTGAATTGCACCTTTTTGGTGATGGCTTGCTTTTAATTTTATTCTTCTCCCATCAGATCAGTATGACCCTCATGATGACAAGGATGATGAAGAAGGGGAGTCAGTGGAGGAACACAAGAGTGTTATCATGCATCTGTTGTCCCAGGTCCGCCTGGGTATGGACTTGACTAAGGTGAGATGCAAAGTGTGGTCTGTAGAAAACAATCACTTTTCTGCTGTATGTTAGCATATGTAAACTGGGTGCTGGATTTATATAGCTATAAAATGTTTTTTGTGTAAATCATAAATGTTAATATCCACGTGGCACCTGTGTCTTGTTCAGTTCTGCTGTAGGTATTGGGTAATTTGGACAGATTTCCTGACCTATGGGATGCTGGATCTTTTGGGATTAGTGAAAGACTCTGTTAGGTGTATTATCTGCTGTAAATATATCTTAATTGTACAGCACAGTACCCAGGAAATAATTCTTAGGCTACATGTACACAGGATGTTTTTCAACCTCCCCTGAATGACCCAAATTGACAGCTAGAAACTGACGTTTAAAAATGTCAGTTTAGCCGTGTTTGCGTCTAGAAGCGTGTTTTTTTGTTTTTAATGAAAAAGTCTGTAAACAAAACGCTCCTAGACATGAGTTGCCGTTTTTACAAGCTGTTAAAGGGATTCGGCGTTTCAAATACCTCTGAGCATCCATCCCAAACGCATTTTTTTGCTTTCCAAGCAATTCTTCTAAACTCAACTGCCTAGAAACAACTATAAACAACCCTGTGTACATGTCCTGATAAGATACCATAGAGCGTTCAGAAGCAGCTGATAAAAATGCCCAACTGCTCCTAAACATCCTTTTATCAGCAGTAGTGTACATGAGGCCTTAGACTATGGGTTCAGGTGATTGGACACTGACAAAGCTTTGCTGGGAACCAACCTCCTGTGTACCCATATAACCCCACCCACTCAATACTTCAGTTTTTTTACTAGTGTGCTTCCGTGAAGATATGGCTGCCTATTGACTTATCACTCAGTAGCATTTTCAGGATCGGTTGCCCTCAGTTTACATCTTGAGAACAGTACCTAAACCCTGTAACAGCAGGATCGGCCTATAATATTTGATTCTGGCACAGGATCCTTTCTTCGGCACTCATCTTGGTATGTGGTGCAACAAGTAGCTCAGCTGCAAGGTGCTATACAGGTCCAGGGCCGTGATCCATTTCTATTGTACCCAGATTCTGAAGATCCCTGTAACCTTTACATACCGGTTCCTGCCTACACAGATGTTGATGGATTATTTCATAGGTAGTAGATACTATACACCAGCCTTTCTCAACCTTTTAACATGGAGGACCCCTTGAAATAACTTTCTGGTCTCAGGGAACCCCTGCTAATAATTGCTATATCTAAAGCATTGTACATTAGTGTGATGGTCACTGGGGAGAAAGGTCCAGATAGCTAAAAACATGATTGTGTCATTGGGAACTTATCTGAAAGGCAGAAACTGCTCATTGCTGAAGGCACCCCTAACATTCTTTGGAGGAAACCTAGGGTTCCGCAGAACCTTGGTTGAGAGAGCCTGCTAAACATTCTATCCTTTTATCCTACAAGACACACCGCAGTGGTTGCACTGTTGGCTCTATATAAATCATGTATTATAAAAATAATAATAATGGGGTAATCCACACTTCTGTGTTTTTACCCTGATTATTATTGTCTCATTTACACTGCATTATAGGCAACATTACTGTAATGCTTACTTGTTTAGTCTAAGTATAAGAATCAACTTCTGTGTCCTGTACTGAACACCAAGGTATGGGATAACTAATAGTTCCTATTTTTTCATTAGCTGCTCTGACATCAATAATACATGGCTAGGCTTCTGTAGTAAGAAATTATAGTTGCTAACTTTTGTGACATGATGGCCTGTTATGTTCAGGTACATACAATATGTACAGGGTGGAAATCACTGTTAAAGGTGGGATGTATCCACTCTTGACATTTTTTCCTAGCAGTAACAGACCACAATAAAAATTCAAGAAGTGTTCTATCTCTTACCCATTTTATCTAAAACCTTATTTGTTTGTATAATTTGTAGCTTATGTTCCATTGATACAGTTTTAAATGTCACATTATATATTTCCATTTCTGCAGGTTGTCCTCCCCACGTTTATTCTTGAAAGGCGATCTCTGCTAGAGATGTATGCAGATTTTTTTGCACACCCAGAACTGTTTGTAAGGTACTTATTAATTTTCTGCTGTTTTGCTTTTAATACTAGAACACTGAGTATTCATTCAATGTGACATGATCTGTCTGTCTGTTCTTTCAGCATTGGTGACCACAAAGACCCCAAAGACAGGATGGTCCAGGTGGTCCGGTGGTACCTGTCTGCATTCCACGCAGGCCGCAAAGGGTCTGTAGCTAAGAAGCCTTATAACCCCATACTGGGAGAAGTTTTCCAGTGTCATTGGGCTGCACCAGAAAATGATGACTCTGTGAGTTCCAGAAGCACTTGTACTATAGTGATTTGTAGGTTTAAAATTTGTAAGGGAGCACTGGTGGAGATCTGTTCCTTTCTTATTTAAAGGGTTTGTAACCCTACGCTATGATTAACTGCCAGCCCCCTATTTTAAGCTGCCATCCTGCACTGTGTAAATACCTTTGTCATGTATCTTTGGGCCGGTTACGTGACTCCTGGCCACTCTAATACTCTGTTTTCAGGGCTAAAGTAGGAGGGGCCCAGATCTCCCTCTGATGTCAGCCTGGAGGTCACGCGACCGTCGTGCTGGCCACTCAGCCCCTCACACTGTAGCCCTGGATTGGAATATTAGAGAGGCTGGGAGTCCGAGGTATTTAGAGGCTTCATTTTTAACAAACCATTACACAGTGCATCGTGGCTGCTTAAATGAGAGGGGCTAGCAATGATTTTTTTTTTTAAAGTTTCCTTTTTTACTAACCGGAGGGGGGTGGGGGGACAGAGACAGCTCACACAGACTTCCGAGCTGACAGGGAAAGAGGGGAGGATAGGGAAAGAGGGGAGGGTGGAGAAAGGGGGGGTATGGGAGAGGGTGGGGAGGGTGGAGAAAGAGGGGAGGGGGGGTGAGAGGAATTGGAGGCGGGGTGAGAAGGGAGGTGAGAGGATAGGGAGGGGGTGAGAGGATAGGGTGGGGAGGGGATGAGAGGATGGGGGGGAGAGAGGACAGAGGAGAGCTGCAGATGACGCAGGCACGTAAACTGACCATGGTGTCAGGGCTCAGCAGCCTTGATAAACCGTGGTCAGTTTATGCTGTGTAACCTGCTATAAGGGAACAGATCTTCCTCCTTCTTCTTTTTTTTTTTTTTTTTTTTTTTTTTTTTTAGGAATATTTTTTCGGTGGGACTGTATATTTTTCCATATATATATATATATATATATATATATATATAAAATTTTAAATGAAGATTAAGCCCACCTCTTCCCTCTTCTCTCTCCATTCCCTCATCTCCCCATCCTACACACTCCTTCCTTCTCCTTTAACATGTCTCTGATTCTTGAATACCTCTTCCCTCTCCTTTTGTGTTTGCTTCCTGCACACTCCTTCTCCCTCTCCTTCCCCCCCCTTTCTCCATCCTAGACACCCTTCCCTTGCCCGCTCTCCTTTCCTTTACCTCTACATCCTTCACATCTATTCCCTCTCCTTTCACTTGTCTCTGCTTCCTGCACACCCCTTTCCTTTCCCTAGTTTCTTGATCCTTCACACCCCTTCTCTCCTTTTCCTTAACTCTCCATTCTTTACACCCTTTCCCTCTGGTCTTTCATATCCTTCCATCCTTCACACCACTTCCCTTTCCCTTGTCTTTCCTTTCTGTACCTCTCCTTTTCCCTCATCTCTACATCTTTCAGAGTCCTTCGGTGTCCTTTTCTCTCCTACCTTTCCAGATTTCCTGTAAGTATAGGACATATTTTGTAACCTTCCTTCCCTGACACTCATGTCCGTGAGTCCATTCATAACTCAGCCTCCACTGTTTACTTTTAGTGCATTGGAAGGATGATGAGTGTCGGGCTGAGAGGAAGTGACCAAGGTTCTCATTGTTTTCCACTATCCAAGTAAAGGAAAAAAGTCTTTAATGCCTTTTATGCCCCATTGGGAGGACTCCCATTTAATATGTTTGCCAGTGTCACCCTGTTATTAGAACTAGGTGAGGGTAAATCTTCCCAGTGGACCATATTAATAAAAACCAACATTGGAAAAGCCAGAGCTGGGGAGATGTGTGTTAGTGTTGTAGTTTTCCTGGTCATTGAACAGGGTCCTGTTTTGTATCTGTTTGTGGTGTTTCTACTCTTCTTGTTAATACGATTGTGTATTGTTTTATCTTGTAGGAGCCAGTTTCTGAAGGGCCAGTTCCATGGGCTTCCAAAAACAATGTCACGTTTGTGTCCGAGCAGGTCTCGCACCATCCACCAAGTAGGTTGCTACTCCTTCCTTATATTTAGGTTATTTGGAAGACATTCTTCATTTATATATGCATGTCCAGAGCTGACTTGCTTTCTTTCTCTCTGCCACTGTTGTTTTCTTTAGAACCAGAGCAGAGTTGGAGGCCTAGTTAAAGCTCATAGACCTCCCTGTGTTAATAGTCCCCTGTCACTGTAGTCACTAGTTATATATGTATGGGAAAGGGGGGTGATCCTTCCTTCCTTCTTTTTTTTTTTTTTTTAAGAAAATATATGAATACCATTTTTTCTGGACTGTTCCATAAACATGGAGTTGAAGCTGATACAGATGAAGGGAAATTGAACAAAGATGAAGTTTAATCCTCTTACATATTGCCTTTGCCGGTTCTTCCCCGTTACTGACGTTAACAATTCCATTTTCATGACATACCTTATTTTAGACCCAGTGAAGTCCTCTCCATGCAATGCAGACAGATTGTGGCACCTGGAAAGGATCAGCAGAGTGTTGTACATAGTTTCCTGAAATGTCACTGCTTTTGTACTCCTATCAAGAGTGCTCAGCCCTGATGCAAGCAGTGGGTTGGTTCTTGGGAGGAGTTGCACAAATATCAAAATACCTTGATGATGCATGTCAGTCTGGGGAAGTGGGAGTTCTCAGGCCAAACTGCTTTTGCATGCAGACCACCATAGATAATTCCTGCATGTGTTGCTGAGCCTCCATTATTGCAAGAACTGAAATTCAATTAAGGAAAGATGGCCAGGGACAGTAAGGCTAGAGAGAAAGAGCTTGATGATGCTGGACATCCTCCAGCCAAGAAAGAAGGCGGGTTCTGTTGGACTTGCATCAACTTCTAAAGCACAATATGAGAAGCTCAGGAATTTATTTAGGGCATACATCTTCATTATATAAATATTTAAATTTCCACTGCACCCCCTCAACCTCCCTAACACATCCATTGTTACATAGTTACATACATAGTTACATAGTTAGTCAGGTTGAAAAAAGACACAAGTCCATCCAGTTCAACCAAAAAAAAAAAAATGTATATACATATATATATATATATATATATATATACACACACACACATACAACCAAATAATTCCATATACAATCCTTCACCCACAGTTGATCCAGAGGAAGGCAAAAACCCCAGCAAAGCATGGATCCAATTTGCTATAACGGGGAAAAAATTCCTTCCTGATTCCCCGAGAGGCAATCGGATTCACCCTGGATCAACTTTACCTAAAGATGTTAGTACCCAGTTATATTATTTACATTAAGGAAAGAATCCAGGCCTTTTTTAAAGCAATCAACCGTGCTGGCCAAAACCACCTCTGGGGGGAGTCTATTCCACATTTTCACAGCTCTTACTGTGAAGAAACCTTTCCGTATTTGTAGATGAAATCTTTTTTCCTCTAGACGTAAAGAGTGCCCCCTTGTCCTTTGTGATGACCTTAAAGTAAATAACTCCACACCAAGTTCACTATATGGACCACTTATATACTTGTACATGTTGATCATATCCCCCCTTAATCTCCTCTTCTCAAG
>BLSH010160854.1:2657702-2670777 GCA_018402905.1 Glandirana rugosa | reverse complement strand
ACGTAGCGTATTGCCTAAGAATTATTGCTAAAAATCATATACTATACAACACACCCATCAATAGACCGTTACGTTCAATGTATGTTTGATATACGCTTAACGTATAACGTTTTTTCTCCATAAAAACCTAGTGGTAATAAATTTCTTTATATAGGTATATATGTCATACACTACTATATGACATATACATCTACTGGCTCCCCCAGAGTTGTCTCTGTGTCTAGTGGGTTATTCGCATGTTAGTCTACACCTTACTTTTCGTTGAATAAAAGTCACCTGCCTATATATATATAGAGGTTAATAACCTGACAACACATATACAATGGATTTAGTTTTATAACATATACACAACAGTCCAATAATTGGAGATATATATATATCCGTCCACTGAAAATAAGTTGCTTTTCATTCCACATCTGATTGTACGCTTATTGGGTGATCTGTGTCTCTGTTGAGACCCCCTCGGTCATCTACATATACAGTATATCATCACATACTGTATATATGGATATATTTCTTTAAATAATGGTGATCCAAAAATACCTCTTTTTTGCAATATGCAATTCGCATATAGTTTGTATGTAACTTGCATTGCCAGATAACTACCCACACAACATATCATATACTAAAAATCGTTATTAAGAATCCGTTATGCGATGCATAGTTATACCTAGTATTTGCACTCTGATGTTCCTGTTGCCACATTAAGTGTATTCACTTCTTGAGTCACACATTTAATATATTTATTAAGATTTTTAAATGTTTTTTTAAATCATCTTCTGTGCAATTACCCTTTCAATGATAGTCTGCTTCATTCTCGTATTTATGACCAATTAGACTATCCTGTGTCTCATTCTACCTCCTCTGCATACACTCCTGTTCTCTATTTCCCGTTCCCCCGGATGTAGTTTATAGAGTTCACCCTCATTGTTCTTGCTTTACATCCTGTTTCCACCTATATATATCCAGCACCTCCCCTACAGGCCAGTCCTTGCCTGAGGAAGAGGCGCGGTCTACTTTTCATCTGGACCGTCTTTCCGCCTATGAAACGCGTCGCGCATTAGTGACGTCATTGCCTGCGCCCTGTCCACCGCGCTCCAAGCCTCGTCCTGGGTCTCCAGCCAGCTGATTACCATCTCCTTCCCTGGACGATATACTTGCTGCCAGTGGTTCTGGACACATCCCCCATCGCAGAGCTTTACTTTGATGCCACCATGGACTGACCTACATGCTGAATACCCATTGACACTAAGTGAGTGTTTTTAATCCTTTGTTAATAAATTATACTTTTAATATTGCACTTAGAGGCGCCTCCTTTGTTTTTCTCTCTTTCAGTTTATTGAAGCCTGGTTCAGCTTCTTAGGATTGGCTGCCTTATTACTTGGATTCCCCATGAACTGTTTTTCTCATCCAATAGACTGAATGAAGTGGTAGTGATTGTCATCTCCACTCCTTTGGGACTATTTGTACAGACTGTTTCTTGTCTATTTCTATATAAAACGCATAGACTGGGTTGATATAAGGCTGTGCGCACCAATTTGTCTTTTTGAGTTGTGCAAGATGCAGGCTTCTCCTTCTCCTGAATGTGTGGATCTTGCAGACCGGATGGTCCAGGGGGCTCAGTATCTGTGCGATGCTGCTCTGGATGCGGCCCCCCTGATATCCAAGGCATCTGCGGTCTCTGTGGTGGCCAGGCGGTGGCTTTGGCTGAAGTGCTGGTCTGCGGACCAGATTTCTAAGAAGGCCTTGGCGGACTTGCCTTTCCGGGGGGGAGGGGGCTCTTCGGTGACTCATTGGACGAGATGATCAAAAATCTCACGGGAGGGAAGATCACCTTTCTCCCGGAGTCTAGGAGGTGTTTGGACCCCCGTCGCTGGCAGGGCCCTTCCTTTCCAGCCCATAGGCGGCCTTTTCGTCCCTTCAGCTCCTCGGGCAAGGGTTCACAGCCCACCAAGGCCCCCGCGGGTGGACAGAAGCGTCCCTAGCCGCATAAGCGCACCAAGCCAGAGGACAAGGTCTCCTCCGCATGAAGGGTTGCCCCCACTCGGCGTTCGGGTGGGGGGGATGTCTCCTGGGGTTCGCAGACAGGTGGTCCTCCCACATTTCGTACCGCTGGGTCCTCGAGGTGGTCTCCTCGGGGTACAGCATAGAATTTCATTCCCGCCCCCCAGACAGGTTCTACGCCTCCAACGGGCAGGCTGCGGGCCCTGTTCGGGGCTGTGCAGGACCTGCTGGGTCAAGGGGTGATTATTCCCGTTCCACGGGCAGACCGTTCCCAAGGGTTTTGTTCCAACCTTTTTGTGGTTCCGAAGCAGGATGGGGTTCACCCCATCCTGGACCTGAAGGACCACAGGTTTGTGTGGGTTCGCAGGTTTCGCATGGAGTCAGTCCGCTCGGTGGTAGCGGCCCTGCACCAGGGCGAATTCCTGGCCTCTCTCAACATCAAAGATGCGTACCTGCATGTCCCTATCTGCGCCCAGCACCAGCGTTTCCTGCGATTTGCGGTCGGGGAAGAGCACTACCAGTTTGTGGCTCTCTCGTTTGGCCTGGCCTCGGGTCTTCACCAATCTACTGGCCCTGGTTCTGGCTCTGCTGAGGCAGAGGGGCATTGCAGTGGTGGCGTACTTGGACGACCTTCTCCTGCATGCGGAGTCGGCTCCAGCGCTCAGGGACAATGTGACTATCACCCTGCACACTCTGCAGGAGTTCAGGTGGGTGATCAACCTCCTGAAGTCTGTTCTGAATCCGTCTCACCACCTGGAGTATCTGGAGCTGGTCCTGGATGCAGCCCAGGCGAAAGTCTTCCTCCCGCCAGCCACTTCAGTCGGCGGTTCGGTCCCTACTGTCCCAGAAATGGGCCTCAATCCGTTTTTGCATGCGGGTCTTGGGCCTCATGGTGGCCTCCTTCGAGGCAGTCCCTTATGCTCAGTGTCACACCCGCGTTTTGCAACGGGAAATTCTCCTGAGATGGGATAGGTCCCCATCTTCACTGGATCGGGTGATCAGGTTGGATCACCAGGTGAGGGCTTCACTGCTCTGGTGGCTGCGGGCCCCGGCTCTTCGGTCGGGGAAGTCCTTTCTCCCCCTTCACTGGACAGTGATCACGATGGACACCAGCCTGACAGGCTGGGGCGGAGTCCTGGGGCTGCTCTCGGCCCAGGGACGGTGGTCTCAAGAGGAGTCTCGTCTCCCGATCAATGTCCTGGAATTGCGGGCGATTTGGTGCTGCCTCTCCCATTGGACGTGGAGATTACACGGGTGCCCTGTCCGGGTTCAGTCGGACAATGCCACGGCCGTGGCATACGTGAACCACCAGGGCAGGACGAGAAGCTCGGCGGCGGCCTTGGAGGTGGCTCCCATCCTGTGGTGGGCAGAAAGACCTGTTTCTGCCGTCCACATACCGGGCCTAGAAAATTGGCAGGCGGACTATCTGTCGTCAGCGCCTGGACCTGGAAGAGTGGTCCCTGCACCCGGATTTGTTTCATCAGATTTGTCTGAGATGGGGTGTTCCAGACGTAGACTTGTTGGCGTCCCGCCTCAATCAGAAGGTGCAGGACAAGGGACCCCTTAACGGACGGGGCGGATGCTCTTGTAGCTCCGTGGGATCGGTATCAGCTCATCTATGCCTTTCCTCCTCTCACACTGCTTCCGCACTTTCTGCGCAGAATAGAAGCGGAGGGTATACCGACCGTTCTGGTAGCTCCAGATTGGCCAAGGTGTCCTTGGTACGCAGACGTAGTACGGATGGTGGTGGACGTTCCCTGGTGGCTCCCACTTCGCGGGGACCTTCTGTCCCAGGGGCCCATCTTGCACCCTGCTTTACCCTCTCTGGCTTTAATGGCCTGGTTATTGAATCCCAGGTGTTGAGGGATCGAGGGGTTTCGGACTCAGTGATTCCTACAATGCCGAAGGCACGTAAGGCCACCTCACGTAAGATTTACCACCGCACCTGGAAGGCTTACATTGCCTGGTGCAAAGCCGGGGGATGGAACCCTCGTTCTTTCTCAGTGTCTCGAGTTCTGGCCTTCCTACAGAAGGGCCTCGACCAGAAACTGGCGTTGAGCACTATCAAGGTTCAGGTTTCTGCTCTGGTGATCTTTTTTCAGCGTCCTTTGGCGAAGCATTCATTGATCCGTACTTTCATGCAGGGGGTTTGACATGTCGCCCCCCAGGTACGGTCGCCTTTGGCACCATGGGACCTCAATTTGGTCCTCTCGGTACTTCAGAAGCCGCCCTTTGAAAATATCAGGAATATCTCTCTGCGTTTGCTTTCGCAGAAAGTGGCTTTTCTGGTGTCTATCACATCCGCTCGGCGGGTGTCTGAGTTGGCGGCTCTGTCTTGTAGGTCTCCTTATATGGTCCTACATAAGGATAAGGCGGTCATGCGCCCGTCTCCTTCTTTTTTGCCGAAGGTGGTGTCATCTTTCCACATCAATGAGGACATTATCCTTCCTTCGCTATGCCCACGCCCGTCTCACTCTAAGGAGGTTGCTTTGCACTCCACTATCTCACGTTGGATTAGACAGACGGTGACCCGAGCTTATGCTGTTCGGGGTCTGGAGCCTCCTTTTCCCGGTTGCGGCTCATTCTACCAGGGCGATTAGCACTTCCTGGGCTTTCCGACATCAGGCGTCTTGTGTCTCAAGTGTGCAAGGCGGCTACTTGGACCTCTGTGCACACCTTCTCAAAGTTTTACAAAGTTAACTTTTTAGCATCCTCGGATGCTGCGTTTGGCCGCAAGGTTTTGCAGGCAGCCGTGTGAGACACGTGTAGTTCTGTTGTTGTTCTGTTACCCACCCCTCATTTTTGGCACTGCTTTTGGACGTCCCACTTAGTCCTAAGAATCGCTGTGCCTGTCGACGAACGAAAGAAAACTGGATTTTTTGACTTGCCATAAAATCCCTTTCTCTTAGTTTGTCGACAGGCACAGCACTCACCCCTCTGAATGTTGCACTGCTTGTTACCAACTGAGCTAGCAGGAGCTGGGTGTGGGGTTATCTGCCAGTGGGGACTGCCCCTTGGGAGGGGCTGTGCCTGTAGCTGTTCTTTTTGCTGTTTGAACTGCCTGTTCTGCCTAGTAAACTCCTGAAGAGGGCAGTATAAGCCACTTAGTCCTAAGAATCGCTGGGCCTGTCGACTATCTCAGAGAAAGGGATTTTACGGTAAGTCAAAAAATCCTGTTTTTAAGAGTTCTTACACATATATGCTGTATATTAAATAAAATAAAAGCTTTGGCTTTAAATAATCTTTGAATAACACAGTGGCTAAGTGGTTAGCACTTCCACCTGGCAGCACTAGAGTTGTCTGTTCAAATCCCACCCATGGCACCACCTGCACGGATTGTGCATGTTCTCCTTTTTCTGCGTGGGTTTCCTCCCACACTCTAAACACATGCTGGTAGGTTAATAGGATCCTGTTGTATATATGAATGTGAATTAGGGACCTTAGATTGTAAGCTCCTTGGGGGCAGGGACTGATGTGAATGTACAATGTATATATAAAGCGCTGTGTAAATTGACTGCGCTATAGAAGTACCTGTAAGAAATTAAGAAACCTGTCAGGTTTTATTGCTTTTGGTGTCCCTGCTGGGTAGATTCACAATCTCCTTGTATTGGTGACCATTGTCATAGGGACTAAAAGTAAACTGGAAAAGATGGTAAGAAAAAAAAAAAAAAAACCCTTTTTCTGCTGTATTCTGTGGCTTTAATCCTTTTAGTCTTTAGTCTTTAATAGAACTTGTGGTAAATGACAAACCCAATGTGAATTTTCAATGACAACTTGGAGAACTGCAATTTTGAAGCAATGCCTACTCTGAAGCTTGAATATTGCCTTTCTCAGCCTGGCAAAGTTTGAGGAATTAGGCACAAAGGTTGAGGAATTAGGCAAAAAAGATCTGACAAAACATTGTGATTGTGATTTGTAGGATTGTTGCTAATGGTGCTGGCTTTAGTTACATTTTGCAACAAATACATCGCCTATAAATAAATAACTTTGCTTATATTGGTCATATATATTGTGTGTGTTTTATGCACTGCTTTAATAAATCTGTGTCCTCAGATCCATCCTGACTGTGCCTTGGGTGGAGCTTGGTGGAGAGTGCAATATCAACTGTTCCAAAACCGGCTACAACGCCACGATCACCTTCCACACCAAACCTTTCTATGGTGGGAAGAAGCACAGAGTCACAGCGGAAATCTAGTGAGTTTTTAAAGGCTTCTTTAGACAAATGCCATCTGTTTTATAGGATATATAGCAAAGGTATCCTTTGTTTTTGTTACTGTTCTCAGTGACCCCTTTTTGTTTTCCCTCTAGTCCTCCTAATGACAAGAAATCTATCTGTTCAGTAGAAGGAGAGTGGAATGGTGTTATGTATACAAAAAATGCAAATGGGGTAAGATGTTCTTCATAAGGCGTTCTGTCATATTTAGTCATTTTGGTTCCTTGATGAAACTATAGAGGTTGTCCTTAATTCATACGTTTTCTAAAGAGACACCTGTAATTTAAGCGAGTGCCCATGTACTGTGAGGACATGAGTTCTGTAAGTGGCTGTGTGTTGTGAGTATTAAAGTCAGGAAGTTAATTGGACAGGTTATAATTCCCAATCCCCATTAAATTAGTGGGAACGATGCCCGGTGGGTGTGGAGATGCGACCCAGTGTACATCTTGCGGCATGTATGCGTTCCTTGATCATGCGATCAAGGGCGAATACTGCTGTGCAAAATACATGCATGTGGTTTCCTTGGAAGCCCAGGTTCTGAATCTAGGGAAGCTACTGTTAACACGGAGTAGACTCTCCATGCTAGAGGAGAGTTCGGATCGTACCCAGCAGGGGCCAGCACAGAGGCGGGTGGAGACAGAGATGCAGGCACCAGAGCTGGGTGAAAGTTAGGAAGGGTGGAGGGGAAAGAGTCAGGGAAGACCCAGCTGTCATGGTACACGTTGGCACCAATGACCTAGTCAAGATGGAGTGTCCTAAAAAAAGATTTTAGGGACAGGGGCTAAATTGAGGAATAGGACCTCCAAGGTAGTATTCTCAGAAATACTACCGGTTCCTCGAGCCACACCAGAGAGGCAGCGGGAAATTAGGGAAATTAACAAGTAGCTGAGGAGCTGGGGTAGAAAGGAAGGTTTCGGGTTCCTGGAGAACCGGGCCGACTTCTCAGTTGGCTACCGACTCTTTAGCACCTACAGTTGTGCTCATAAGTTTACAGAATTTATGATTTCTTGGCCATTTTTCTGAGAATATGAATGATAACACAAATACTTTTCTTTCACTCATGGTTAGTGTTTGGCTGAAGCCATTTATTATCAATCAGCTGTGTTTACTCTTTTTAAATCATGATGACACCAGAAACTACCCAAATTACCCTGATCAAAAGTTTACATACCTCAGTTCTTGATTGCCCCCTTTAACATCAATGACAGCTTGAAGTCTTTTGTGGTATTTGTGGATGAGGCTCTTTATCTTCTCAGATGGTAAAGCTGCTCATTCCTCTTGGTAAAAAGCCTCCAGTTCCTGGAAATTCTTGGGCTGTCTTGCATGAACTGCACTGCACGTTTGAGATCTCCCCAGAGTGGCTCAATGACATTGATTGAGGTCAGGAGACTGAGATGGCCACTCCAGAACCTTCACTTTATTCTGCTGTAGCCAATGACAGGTCGACTTGGCCTTGTGTTTTGGATCATTGTCATGTTGGAATGTCCAAGTACGTCCCATGCGCAGCTTCCTGGCTGATGAATGCAAATGTTCCTCCAGTATTGTTTGATAACATACTGCATTCATCTTGCCATCAATTTTGACCAAATTTCCTGTGCCTTTGTAGCTCAAACATCCCCAAAACATCAGCGATCCACCTCCGTGTTTCACAGGTCTTGTTGACTCCTCTCCAAATGTAACGTTTATGGTTGTGGCTAAAAAAGCTCAATTTTGGTCTCATCACTCCAAATGACTTGAGGCTTGTCTCTGTGCTGTTTGGCGTATTGTAAGGGGGATACTTTGTGACATTTGCATAGTAGTGGCTTTGTTCTGGCGACTCGACCATGCAGCCCATCTTACTTCAAGTGCCTCCTTATTGTGCATCTTGAAACAGCCACACCACATGTTTTCAAAGAGCCCTTTGACAATTCTTTTGCTTACCCCATGACTCAGAATCCAGAAACGTCGGTGCAGCACTGGATGAAAGATGCAAGGGTCTGTCAGGAGTCCAGAAACTCATTGACCTTTTATACACACACACACTAATTACAAGCAAACCGATCACAGGTGAGGATGGTTACATTTAATAACCATTCAAACCCCTTTGTGTCAACTTGTGTGCATGTTATCAGGCCAAAATCACCAGGGTATGTAAACTTTTGATCAGGGACATTTGGGTAATTTCTGTTGTCCTGATTTAAAAAGAGTAAACAGTTAATTGATCATAAATGGCTTCAGCCAAACACTAACCGAGTGAAAGAAATGTTTTTGTGTTCATTCATATTCTCTGAAAAATAAATTCTGCCAGGGTATGTAAACTTACGAGCACAACTGTATAACGATTCCACCTCCTCCCTTGCTCCATTTGTGATGTCGTCCCTTCACTAAAATTCGAAGAAAAGCGGTTTAACCTTAAATTGCGTAGAGGGGTCTTTACTGTAAGAGCTGTAAGGATGTTGTGGAATTCCCTTCCACAAGCAGTGGTTTCAGCAGGGCGCATTGATAATTTCAAAAACTGTTAGATGGGCACCTTAACAACCACAATATACAGGGTACACAATGTACTATTGACATATAAGCGCACACACCGGATGGACGTGTCTTTTTCCAACCTTACCAACTATGTAACTCCTTCCTGCTGACCGTACGCATATATGCAGCCTCTCGCTGGGTTATATATGCGTTCCTAAAGATAAATCGAGCTGTGCCGAGAGCACACCCTGCATGCCCCCGGCACAGTTACCAGATGCTAACGGAAAGCTCCCAATTTCTACTTGCAATCGAGTGCTTTCCGAACATGTAACCACTGATAACCAATCACGGTGGCCACATGATCCAAAACCCCACCTCCCAGCATCTGAAACCATTTAAAGTGTCTGGAGGCGGCGGCACAAAGGGGTTAAATGCTTTGGAGGGGGTGTGGGTATACAGTTTATTTAAAGCCCGTCCTTTATTGTAAAATATTTTTTCATAAACCACTTTTAAAACATGGTTGTCCAGTCATTTAGGACCAAGGGTCCTGAATGCTACAGATATGGAGCCTGTTCTTGCAGCATATTCTGCTTTGTGCCCAAGATGGCTTTATGATGCACCCCAAAAGAGGTGGATACTTGACACTCTGACCTCACTGTAAGTGGGTTAGTGAACCCAGTGCTGGACCTTGGATGCCTGTAAGGGACAGGAGCCGAGAAAGGCCAAGTATTGCAGCTAAAGCTTTTTATAGTAAGGCATTGAAAGGTTCACACAATTCCTTTAGCTGGAGTTGGGTCTAACCCTTTGACTGCCAAGGATGTCCTTGTCATACCTCGTGGCATTTAGAGGGTTTAGAGTAGAACTATAGGTTCTAAAAATGCTATAACACTTATTTGTAAGTGTGTCTACACCTTGTTTTCTTAGTCCCCTGCAAAGTACCACAGGTATCTTTTGAGCGTGCCAGTGAGGTCCATCTAATGCAGCATCCTGTGATGGGGTGACAATGATGCTGCACTGCTCCTGAACGCAACATACGTTTTAACTTTTCCAAAAATTAAAAAAAAAAAAAAGTGTGCAGTTTCCTGAAACCAAGGCCACCTGTAAGACCCTTAACTGTAGTAGTCATGTGTTTCATTATTAAATTATTCTTATACTGACTTTTGCTTTCTTTCACAGGAGAATGTAGTTTTTATAGATACCAAGAATATGCCTATAGTAAAGAAGAAAGTCCGCAAGCTGGAAGACCAACTAGATTATGAATCTAGAAGGTAAATAAATGATGCACGATTTCCTACTTGGGTGTTTAGTGGCATCATTTTCAGAGCTGTTGTTACCAGCAATTTGTCTGCACTATGCAAAAAAAACTCACACCATCTTGCTTGCTACATTTTCCTCTGATTAGCTGAGGTAGAGAGGCCATTAAATGATGTCATGATATCCACCTTAGCCAATCAGAGGAAGACTTGTACTCATTGATAGAAATACACGGCTTCTGTGCATGGCTGCAGAGGGCTCATCCCACTCAATTTATTTTTAGGCAGCGGACTGGAAGTCCCCGTACTGCTACAGTTTATACTGCGCTGACAGCCGCAACACATATTAGTAAAGTTAATTTGGGCCAGCTAAGTGATGGTGTAGTTGGCGTTTGGCTTTAAAGTAGACCTGACCTTGGAAAAGTGTCCTATAGCATGCTATAGGGAAAATCCTGAAATAAAAAATTGCCCAATACTGAACTCCGTGAAATCGAAAAGTTCTCCCTTTTAATGGAGCTGCGTCCACACTGCAAGGCTTAACTGCTCATTTATGTCTAGGGGGATCAGGTACAGCAGTTATACATACCTGGTCCTCAGCACTGCTAGACTCTGCACTCTGGCAGTCTAAGGCAGTGTTTCTCAGCTCCAGTCCTCAAGGTGCCTCAACAGGTCATGTTTTCAGACTTTCCATTATTTTGCACAGGTGATTTGATTAGTTTCACTGGCTTAGTAATTACCACAGCAATTTAATCTGAGGGAAATCCTGAAAACATGACCTGTTGGGGCGCCTTGAGGACTGGAATTGAGAAACACTGGTCTAAGGTAATCTTACACCATCGAGACTGAGGATCAGGTAAGTATAACTGCTTTTCCCATTCCCAGGACAGAAACGAGCAGTTAAACCTTGCAGTGTGGGCACAGCCACACTGCAGGGAAAGATTTTTAGTTTTCCCGAAGTTAGGCTTTGACCAGTACTTTGAAAAAATTGGATTCATGTACTATTCACTGTACAATTATATTCTCAGCGCTCATTGAGGGACACAGGAAGTTTAAACCTTCAGGATATACTGATGCCTACAGCAGGACTGGACAAAGAAAAAAAAATGTACATCAGCCCAGGATAACCCCCTCCCACTATCAGTTTTGCAGCAAAGCAGTACCAAGGGCATGATAATAAAACAAAGAGGGGTGTCATCAATGCACTCCAAGACCCTCTGCAATCAGAGTTTGAAAATAACTATGAAAAATTATATAACTCAAATTACACAATTAGTAAAAATCTCAGCCTATAGAGGAGAGGGGCCCAACCACACACACTGGATCAAAGGAGGGCACTGGGGATGGATCAGAAAATAGCATGATTCCAGGCTGCAGACAGTGGCACCATCAAAAGGCACACTGAAAGCAGTCCCAGAACCATTGCTAGAATGTAATCTGGGGACACTTCATATGATAGGCTGTCATCTCTAGAATAAGGTAGGTTGTGACTGCATGGTAGTAAGGCAATGTATAGGCTAAAGGTAAGAGGCAAGACCTTAGGTATTTACTAAGCTCTGACAGCTGAGGACCATGGCTGGACCTGACCAAAGTCGCTGTAAGAATAGATTGAAGATGGAGCTTTTTGTGTGTTTTGGGGTTTTTTTTCAAGCAGAAGGAGCAGCAGGGAGATGCTTCCATAACACTCCATAGCAGAAAGCGAGCACATGGGAGATACTACCCAAACGGTGATGTGAGCGATCAGTCCTACTGTCTTAACCCCTTCTGTGGCAAAACAAGTGGGAACCGGGATTATAGGTGCCCAGCTACCTAAATAATTGAGGTAGCTCCATGTGCTCTGCCTGACCAGCCTACTCACCTTTTAAGTTTTCAGAGACAGGGCAAACACTGAGGCAATGGTAATGGCTCTGGACCTTGAATGTTCTCTGCAGCTAATTTTTTACCAGAATAGAGTCTGCAAAGCTCCAATATGAGGAACCCAGTGCCCGAACGACCCTTCCAGGCAACCCCCACAACTTCCAGTCCTTCAATGTCCATACATGGTACTCCAAAGGTCAGGCTGAGAACCGTAGCTCCAGCAGATCAAGATTGAAGTCCAAGTACAATCCCAGGATAAACCTAACTAATCTTAAACATGCTTCTCTCCGTTCATAACCAACGGTGTAAGAAAGATCTGTATACTTGCCTATTTTCAGGCTGCTTTGGTCCAATCACATGATTTCCCGTTAGCCAGCACTGGCTGCAGGGGAGAGAGGAAAACGTTTGACAATGGCTGGAATGCCTGGGAACAGTGACATCACCCATAGGCTTACTATGGAGCTCCCTCCTTCCCTGGCAGCTGCTGGCTGACAGAGGGGAGTTGGACTGCAGCAGCCTGGAAATAGGTAATATACAGAGGTTAGTCTGCATAGGTGTTAGGAGGGGGGAAGAGACATTTTTTGAGGTTTTAGCTGGAATTCTACTTTAACAAAGCAGAGCTGTAGAAAAGGCATTCGGCCTCCTCATACACTAGCAGAAACTGAGCAATGCTGGAAGTGGAAGGGGTTATCCCGAGCTGAACCTTTTTTGTCTAGGATTCCTCCTGAAAATCTCTCCTGTGCTAACTGCCTCATAGCTGTTGTCTGAAATGTGAGATTAGAGGCACTGTTGCCTCTGACTGCTAGTCTCATGGGATATGAAATATGATTTGGTGATACTACTACTGTACTGTTTTCCTTATTGGAGGCACAGACATGAGAATGCCTCTACCAAGATGGTTTCCTCTACAGAGACTGTGCAAAAGATTTTGTATACAGCAATGAAACAAATCCTCAGGTGCTGGAGATCCCTCCCTGTCACCATTTTTCTCTTGGTGAGAGCAGAGGAACAAAGCAGCAGATAGAAATGACACTGGATTGAGACAACAACATGCTATATAGCAGGATATGCTTTTTTCATATTTCATGGCAGAGGTTTGCAACCAATTTTAAAGCAGTATTAAACCCAAAAGTAAACCTTTATTATATCGCAACTTACCAGTTGTTTGATGTGGTGGCTGCAGTTGACCATTCAACGCTATATTATTTCCAAATGAAAACCCAAATTATGACGAAATTTTAACCAACGTTTGGAGACGGTACTTTATACTTTTTTCGTATAGGACGATATATCGTACAAC
>BLSH010160854.1:2646389-2657371 GCA_018402905.1 Glandirana rugosa | reverse complement strand
AAAGGTCCGCGGTTCATTTTGTTTTTATTTATTTACGATTAAAAAAAAACGGACGATTCCATAGCAATTAATCAGGTTACAACCAATCAGTATAATTGGTTATAAGAATACTGAGGCTGGATAATCCCCATGAGTCAGGTAGACTAACTCTTATTAGAGAATCTGTTACTTTACCCTAAATAGGAACAATTACAGATTCTTACTATCCCATCCCCAACTCAATTATAATAACCTTTGCCGTGCTCCCCAGACTACTGCGTCACAAACACTGAATGCTTCTAGGTAAGCTGCTTGGACCTCCTGGCCTAAATGCTCACCCGGTTTTTCACCTTATAACTGGTTCCCAAACTCCTTCAAGTACCCCCAATAAGTCATGTTTTCAATTTGTACACTACAGGTGCTTTAAAGGACAATTTACCTTTTGAAAAAAAAAACAACATCTTTTTGCAGGCAAAAAAAAATTAGCATTTATTTATTTTTGTTTTACTTGGCGCCTGGAAAGCATGGCATCAGTGATCAGCAGATTGCGGGTGCCATGCAGGACTCCTGCAGACTTCTCACTGTATCTGTCTGCTCGTTCTTCCTATGGGCAGGCAGATATACTCTGACAGGAAGAGACCATAAACTACCAGAGCGCTCAACAGCACCACGGTAGGTCATTGAAACTACAATCCGACAGCCACAAAGGCTGCCAGGACTTTGCAGAGGACTGTGAATGAGTGATGTGGCCAGGTGGGTGAGGCCACGGAGGGCTATGTTATTTTCAAACAGTGACGGCGGGCACCCAGAGAATATACGGGTGGAACAGGTAACTTGTAAACATCCTTTAAAGCTGGTGGGGATTGCACTGCTTGCAACATGATCCGTGAATGAGGGAGAGAATCCTGGGACTGATCAGGTTGTATTACAAGCTGCTGATCAGAGTGGACTCTGCTTTGTGTAAAAGGAGCCTTTTCAAAAAATGCAGGAAACCTTCATAGTGCAGTACGGTTTCCAGCGCATGGGGGTGCTCCCAAGCATCTCCTGGGCAGCAGTGCATTTTTTGTGCAGGAGGGCATGTGAGTACACGCTTCTCGCACGCGCTCAGATGTGAAAAACGGCAACAACTTGCTCCAGTGTTTGCATCCCATTCTTCACCACCGTCTGTGTCTGCACAGCGAGCCCTCATAGATTTGTATAGTTCCAACTGCCTAAGTAAGTAGTTGCGGTTGGAGGATGGGTTTTAGTGTTTTGGGGTTTGCACAAAATTAATTTTAAAGAACAAGTTTACCATTGGAAACATGACATGTTTTCACTCCTGCAGCCACTCCCCCCACCTGTTGCCTCTAGTGACAGCAAGCAAGAGATCTTCTCCCCAAACTCACTGTCACTATTGAAAGAAATGAACTACCAGGGCACTGATGAGCAATCTAGGTAGCTCATTCATTGATTCTTCCCATCATTCAATAACTGCTTTCCTGTATGAGGTATGGGCAGACAGCTACACTGGCAGTCTGCAGGAGCCTGACACTGCATCCATGGTATGCTGATCATTTTTTCAAAGGTGACCTTTTTAAATATAGAATAAGTACACCACCTATCCAAAATGCTTTAGCAAGAATTTTGTGTCGCTAAGCATAATACAGCAAAGATTTTCACTCCACTGTTGAATCACAGCAGAAAGCACATGCATGCATATAGGTAGCGTGAGCTACTTAACCTCCCTGGCGGTATGATGTCAGATTTTTGCGTCTCAAAGCGGTACATTTTTTTGCATAGAAATTTGGCGTTTTATATTGTAGGCCTGTAATTCTTAGGAGTAACTCACTTAAGACAAGAGTCTAGTAGACATCCCGGGTATGATAAAGTTTGAAATAACAAAATCATAAATTATAATATAGTAATAAAATGTATTCAATAATGTGATCTAGTCAAAAACACTGAAATTTGCTCAGTTGCAGAATTGTCGCTGTCGTCCCTTTCAGTGTGTGATGACGAATTTCCCCAAAAATCAGTATCACTCAATTCTGCAAATTATTCTTAATTACTATCCCTGTTTTCTGGCTGATCAAAAACCGCTTTTGACGTAAAGGGACGCATTTTTTATGCCATGGATGTTCTCAAGTTTCCAGGCAGAAAGAATGGCATATATAATATAAAAGTGCATGCAGGGCACTGGACAAAGCACTAGGGACAAAAGGGATGTAAAATGATTTGATACAGTAATGTAATCTTACAGATTACAGTGTACTGCATGTGTTTGTGTGTTTCACTTTTTGAATTTCCTGCTAGGCTCCGCCCCCGTGCAACGCACGCAGGGAATGGAGCCTGGAATCACACAGGCACCGGGCGGAGGACACAGCCTGAATTTTGTAAAAACTGGGTTCCTAGATGTATATTCATGTGATAAGACGATTTTGGTGGCACCATACTAGACAAGGCATCTTCGAAGCCTTTTGGTTCTGTATCTTTTATATTTCTGTCTCGCTTGGCGTTGTTAATAAAATTATATTTGAAAAAAAAAAAAAAATACATACAGGAGTTCAGTACCCAGAATAGAATAATGAAAAGGAAAGCTGAGCCTGACCCTGGTGAAAAGGGGGGGGGGGGAGAGAGAGAGAGAGAGAGAAACACATTTTGGGGATGTCAGAACCTCCTACCACAATAGAATGTGAATCGTTACCCTTGTAGAGGTAGGAGGTTTCGCTATGTATTTCAGCTCCTATACATGAAGTGTAGCTCACACTATATACCTACATGCATGCATTTGTTTTCTACTGTGATTAAACAGTGGAGTGAAATCTGTGCTGTATTATGCTTGTTATGAAATACTTGGGTATCTGTACCTAGTGCATGTATATGCCTAATACAAACCTTTTGCGAAAGCATTTTGGTTATGTGCTGTGTTTAGTACAATAATTATATAGAGTAAGAGAGTGTTACACTGTGGAGAGATTTAAAGCGGAGTTCCACCCTAAAGTGGAATTTCCGCTTTAATGGAAGGTGACCCCCAGAAATGCCACAATTGGCATGTCATTTTTTTTTTTGGGGTGGTGACCAGGGACCCTGTTTTTACAGGGTCCCAGGTCCACTTCCTCCCCTGGCGACGTGGCTCAGGGAAGGAAGTCCACCTTCCCCTCTCTGCAATCTTCTGAGACACGTCACAGGCCCCAGAAGATACGCGGCCAGTCACAAGGCGCAGCGGTGCCGGGTGCCCACACTTATGATGCCGCCGAGGGGAGGGGGCGAAGAGCAAGCTGGAGTGAGGGACAGGTGAGTGGCCGATTTTGTTAAGTCAGCAGCTACACTTTTTGTAGCGGCTGACTTTTACATGGGTGGAAGTCCTCTTTAAGCAGCCTAAATAATATATTGTTGGTTGCTGAATGGTGTAAGTTAGTGGTGTGCAGACCTTGAGTGCCAGTTCACACCAGCGTGATTCCAGCATCGCATAGAACTTGTCCTATGTGAACCGCTGCAGATGTCAATAATGACACCCCCAGATCGGTTTGCATATTGCAGTGCGAACTGTGAATTCAGAAAGGAATTGGATCACATTGGGTGTGCATACCCATGCGATCCGGTTCTGGTGTGGACGAAAAAGGGTCCTGCACAAATTTGGTCCAAATGCGATGTAAATTCAGTCATACAATCTGTATGGCTGATTTCGCATCACATGTAATCTGCACAGCAGTGCGGTGCGCATCACATGCGATGTCTATCATTATAGTGTGAACCGACTCTTATTGCAAATCATGTGTTTACACAAATTTAACCCAACCTTTCCATCTACTTTGCTTGGTTGGAGGCATGTGATTGGACTTGTACATACTAATGGCAAAAAAACAATGTGTTTTATTTTTAGTACAGTGGAAGAATAGAATCTCAGTCAGGTTGCTTTTGCTGTCAGTGGTCATATCTCCCCTCTCTTCTTGTCAGGCTGTCAATGTGACCGGACACAAAGCAAAGGCAGTAAAAATGAGAAGTGATACGTTGCAATAATTCTAAAAAAGTAAACTGGCTGGAATGCCATATTAACCTTTTCAGTATCAGAAGATTTACCCACCCTTCATTACCAGGCCATTTTTTGCGATACCGCACTGCGTTACTTTAACTGATAAGTGCGCGGTCATGCGACGCTGTACCCAAATAAAATTGATGTCCTTTCCCCCCAGATTTTTTACTTGCAATAAAACCTATCCAGTAAAAAATCTAATTTCTTCATCAATTTCGGCAAGTATGTATTCTGCTACATATTATTAGTTAAAAAAATTCCCAATAAGCGTATAATTGGTTTGCTCAAAAAAGGGATTTTATTAAAACTTACCGTAAAATCCTTTTCTCCGAGTTCACTGACAGACGCAGCTCTCCATTGACTTTGTGGGGTTTTATGTTCGTCCAACTAGGAGTTAACTAGGCAGGGAAAATAAATCAGCTGGCCCCTCCCCTGGGGGCCGTCCTCTCTTCCTACATCAAACCCCCTCACAGTATAGCTCTTCAGTTCGTACTCAAGCCGTACCAAAACAGAGCCCAGAGGGGTGGGTGCTGCGTCTGTCAGTGAACTCGGAGAAAAGGATTTTACGGTAAGTTTTAATAAAATCCCTTTTTCTCCTTACGTTCACTGACAGACGCAGCGCTCCATTGACTTTGTGGGGACGTCCCCAAGCTGTGTCAAAAAAGAGGGGTGGGTAAACGCAAACAACAGTACCCAACTGAACCTCTGAGGAGGCGCCAGTCGCGCCTACACTGCCGCCTGCAGAACTTTGCGGCCAAAAGCAGCATCCGAAGATGCAAACACATCAACTTTGTAAAACTTAGTGAAAGGGTGAACCGAGGCCCAAGTGGCCGCCTTGCACACCTGTGACACCGAGGCCTGGTGTCTGAAGGCCCAGGAAGTACTAAACGCCCGGGTAGAATGAGCCGTGACCGGAAAAGGGGGAACCTTGCCCGAACAGAATACGCACGGGTCACGGTTTTTCTAATCCACTGAGAAATCGTAGCCGAAGAGGCCGCCAATCCTTTGCGTGGGCCCTCTGGCAGAACGAACAAGGCGTCAGCTTTACGAATAGGAGCTGTAGCAGCCAAGTACACCCGTAAGGCCCTAACTACGTCCAAGGCATGCAACTCGAATTCCTTCGGGTGCGATGGACGAGGGCACAATGAAGGTAGAACAATATCTTCATTGATATGAAAAGAAGAGACTACCTTCGGGAGAAAGGAAGGAAGGGGTCGCAAGACCGCCTTATCCTTCTGCATCACTAAATAAGGAGACTTGCACGATAGGGCAGCCAATTCCGACACCCGTCTGGCAGAAGTGATGGCAACTAAGAAAGCCACCTTCTGCGACAGAAGCTGCAAGGGAATCTCCCTGATCTTTTCATAAGGTGGTTTTTGAAGAACAGAAAGCACCAGATTCAGATCCCATGGAGCCATCGGGGGGTCTCACCCGAGGCACCACATGTCGCACACCTTGTACAAAGGTACGAATCAGAGAGTGCGAAGCCAAAGGTCTCTGAAAGAGTATGGCTAAGGCCGAGATCTGGCCTTTGAGAGTACTCAAGGCCAAATGCTTATTCAGGCCCTGCTGTAAAAAGGTCAGGACCCTGGAGACGACAAACGAGCGAGGGTTATAGCCCTCCGCCTCGCACCAAGCAATGTAAGCCTTCCAGGTGCGGTGATAAATCTTGCGAGAAGTGCACTTGCGAGCTTTTAACAGAGTAGGGATCACGGAGTCGGCCACTCCCCTATCCCTCAGCACCTGGGACTCAATAGCCAAGCCGTCAAAGCCAGCGAGGGTAAAGCAGGGTGCAATATGGGTCCTTGAGACAGGAGATTGTCTCGCATCGGAAGCCGCCAAGGGGCGTCTGCCACCATTTGCACCACGTCGGCGTACCAGGTGCGCCGGGGCCAATCTGGGGCCACCAGAATGGTCGATATTCCCTCCACCATTATTCTGCGCACCAATCTCGGAAGCAGACGTACCTGAGGGAAGACGTACAGGAGACGATAATGGCTCCAGGGGGCCACTAGAGCATCCGTGGCCACTGCCAACGGATCCTTTGTTCTGGACACAAAGGTTCTCACTTTGTGATTGAACCGGGATGCCATGATATCCACATCCGGTGTCCCCCATCTGTGACAAATCTGATTGAACACCTCCGGGTGGAGGGACCACTCCCACTGGTCCAGCTTCTGGCGACTGAGAAAGTCCGCCTGCCAGTTCTCCACACCTGGGATGTAAATCACTGAGACCGCCGGAACGTGAAGTTCCGCCCAACGCAGAATCAGAGCTGCCGCCGCTGGGCTCCATGTGCCGCCCTGATGATTCACATATGCCACCGCCGTGGCATTGTCCGATTGAATTCGGATCGGACGGCCCTGCAATCTCTTCGTCCAATGAAAAAGACACAGCCTGATTGCTCTCAGCTCCAGCACGTTGATGGGCAGGCAGACCTCCTGGGCCGACCAACGACCCTGGGCTGATAGCTGCCCCAGGACTCCACCCCAGCCCCTCAGGCTGGCGTCCGTGCTGATTACCGTCCACTGAAGGGGCAGGTCAGCAGTTGGCTCCTGGTCCCCCTCAGTTAACACACTGTCATCTCTTCAGACAGGTCCCCCGGGGTCCCTGAGACCCTGGAGGCCACCTCCGGCTCAGAATCTTCCCCTGAGGATAAAGGAGGGGGAGGGGGACGCTTCCTGGGGACCCGCGGAGCGGCGTCCCCCCATGGAAAAAACTCAGTGAACACAGCCCGTAGCTGGGTGAGAAAAGCCCCTTGGTCAGACTGCGTGGCTGCTGATGCCACCTCAGCAGGTTGATCAGCCATTGCCAAATGACACAGGGATGTAAGGGACGCCCCGCACATACCCACAGGGAGTCAGAGGACAGCACCCCACCACCACCAGCACCCGGAGGGAGCCCAGCTATACTTGCAGTTCCAGCTGCCTTCTAGCGCAGATCGTCTGTAAGAGCTGCCCCTGTCACCGCCGCTTCTGTGAGGAGAGAGAGAAGCTGCAGCCACGTGTAGAAATGCAGAGCATGCAGTGAAAAGGGCCGCCAGGAAACACTAGAGGATGAATACTCCTCACAGGCAACGTGCAGTACCGAAAATGTCCGCTCCGCGCGCTAGAGGGAAAGCCCCATAGACTGACAATGTCCGCCGCAAAATGGCGACCGAACGCCGCATGGCGATCTGGATGAGAAGGCCGAACGATCGCACGGTGCTGGGTGGGGGGGGGGGGGCCAGGTGTGGCAGGGGGCAAGATGGAGAACTGATCCCACCGGTGGCTACCCCGGACAAGCAGCCGTTACCGTGAATGCACGAGTTTTGCGGACGTCGGGCCCACTTCACACCCTGTGACGGGGGGAAGGTAGGGCGCTCACTTACCGGTCCGACGCCACGGTAGCCACCAGAAAGCAGACTTCGCGCCCTAGACGGCGGTATGCTGCAGGCCCAAAGTCACCCTGCCGAACGCATTGGTAAAGGGGGGATTTCATCCCGGGCCTCCCGCACGGAACGGGTAAGATGCGGCGGGTCCCCCAAAGCGGGACTGGCTTCGCATCATGTTGGCCAGGCCGGGGAAAGTACAGAGCATCAGGACTCTCTATGCCCCGACCGGCTTCTTGATAGCAGATCATCTTGACTGCAGTAAAAAAATAAAAAATGGTCATAACAGGACCGCAGTTCCCTATAGGGAAGCCAGGTCAACTCCTTGCGAACTAGGCATTGAAACTGAAGAGCTATACTGTGAGGGGGTTTGATGTAGGAAGAGAGGACGGCCCCCAGGGGAGGGGCCAGCTGAGTCTTTTCCCTGCCTAGTTAACTCCTAGTTGGACGAACATAAAACCCCACAAAGTCAATGGAGAGCTGCGTCTGTCAGTGAACGTAAGGAGAAAGTCATAGTGTCTGCAAACTATGGGATAGATTTATGGGGTTTTTTTTACTAGTAATGGCGGCAATCAACAATTTTTAGCGGAACTGCAGTGAACAAATCTGAAACTGACACTTTTTGGAGACTAATACACAGTGATCAGTGCTTAAAAAGTAATAATAATGCACTGTCACTGTACTAAAGTCACTGGCGATCAAAGTGTGTTCCCTGGGAGTGCTTTCTAACTGGGGGTGGGGAGCTTTGACTGGGGGAAGACAGAGATCAGTGTTCCTGTTTAGCAGAATGGTGATCTGCCTTGTTTACAGAGGCTGACTGCTGTTCTGTCTCTCTCGTGAATAATTGCCGGGTGCTTGCGATTATCAGGTCTGCTGATTGGCTCCCGCTGTGTCCAATCACAGCAGGAGCGGGCCACCAGGGGTGCGTGTGCACGCCCCAGACCTGGGAATTAGAAATCACACACAGGTATGTGATTTCACCCAGGAAGACCGCCCTGCCGAGATATAGAGATATATATATATATATATATATATATATGGGGCGGTCTGGAAGGGGTTAAAAACTGTTGTGTGAAAACTTGTATTAATATTGAGAAACCTCAGATGTGGTTTATTTGATAAAGCAAGTTCTTGCTCTACTTACTGTTTCTGCATTCTCTTAGCTATTCCATGAGGACGGGGAGTGCTGGGTGTATGATGAACCACTACTTAAACGACTGCCCGTCAAGCACTGAGTGGCCTACAGAACAATCGTAGCAGAACCTTATCAAGAACCATGCGAAGCCCAGAAAAACAAGACGTTATTGTGACATTTCCGGATGATCCAATGCTCTCTTTGGTGCTGAGAGTGCCCTTACACTGCAGCGGTTCCTTACTCAGGGATACTGGACTTCTATGGTATGACAATTCAAACAGGACAATGTGTCTGTGTTTCACAATTAACGCTTTAAAAGGTCCTGTACATCCCCATACAAGTAGCTGGTATGGTATCTCTCCGAGAGCAGTTTTGGCTTGGTTAGCCTGTCCATTATGGTTGGCTTCACTTTGCAAATTACACCCTAATGGACTGATTGGTTAAGCCAGGCCCAAAAAAAATGATTGTTTCACAGGTACCAGCTACATTTTAGAGGGCAGCTCCACCCAACTTGCTCCTGGAATGAGGTTGGATGTTTACTGCTGCCTGGGGGCCCCAGTGTGGCTGTGAAAGGCAATATTCAACTGGAATTCTCTGCATTCCTGGGGGGAGCCCACTAGATGGCAGTTGACCTAGCAATGCTGCACCACTTGCCCCATGGGGGATTCTTTAAGGCTGGGTTCACATGTGCGGCCATGGTTCCCAGCATAGGGTCCGGTGTGTCACTGTTCACAGATTCAGGTTCGAATTTTTGCCTGAACTGGACCCAAAGACTCACAGGAGCCTTTTGCAATCTGGACAGCGGCCACCCCGGACCTGTGTGAACCAGCTCCATTGAGAGCCGGTCACATTTGCCCGTCATGCAAATGGGACGCAGGTTTTCATGCGAATGGAATGTGGGGATATCTGCATCCCATTCACATATATGTGAACCCAGCCTAAAGGTTTATATGAATGAATTTTATTTGCATTTTCACCCTTCCCCCCCCCCAGCATAGCTGTGAGGCTATCTGTCTCTGCCTGAAAATTGCTGGTCCATGCCACCAGAAACGGCAATATCCGTTTTGGTTGGAGCTGTACTTTAACTCTAAAGCATTAGCCCGTGAAACTCCAAAATAAAAATTGTATATCAGGCCTTATTGCCCAGTGCCACATTTTTCCTCCTCTGACAATCGCAGGACGTGATTGCTATTCTATATCAAAATGTCTTTTCAGTTCCTCTTGTATATACAGTACAAATCTGGGAATTTAATACCCACCAGAACACTTCTGAAAATTAGACTTTACTTTTTGGCACTATCCATACCTACCTGAATTTCTCAATGTGTAAACTGCCCTCTATCTTCATATATATAGTTTTTTTCTTCCACCCCCCCAGAAACTGGTCTTGCCTTTGTATTTATTTATTTCCTAATAAAATCGTTAGAGCAAATTATTTTATTAGATCTGCATTTATGATTTGCAATTAAAAATCTAATCTTCAGAAAAAAAGTAACTTGTGTGTCTTCTTTAAACTAGAATAAAGAAAATAAGGGTACCAAGGACAATGGAAAAGGTGCCTGGGTTGCCCAAAATCTGTCATTCTATTATCTACACCGCTAGAGATCTATTCTGCCTTTTGTTCCTATGCCTGCCTACTGGTCAGTGAATCACCCAGGGAAATTGGTACATGCCCTTGTGTCTTTGTATACTCTACTATGAATAGTGTGAGCTGACATTCTCTAAATCCGTGTTCCCCAACCCAGTCCTCAAGGCCCACCAACAGGTCATGTTTTCAGGATTTCCTCAGATGAATCAGCTGTGGTAATTACTAAGGCAGTGAAACTGATCAAATCACCTGTGCAAAATAATGGAAATCCGGAAAACATGACCTGTTGGTGGGCCTTGAGGACAGGGTTGGGGAACACTGCTCTAAATGTTGGAATGCACTGTGCTCCAGCCCGGTCACATTCAGGCCTCATACACACGGGCGTAGTAGCAAAATGTCGGGACCAACATCAGGCAAAAAATAGGCTTTTGCATCCGTGTTTAGTGAGCGCCAGTGTCAAGACTTTTTTTTTTTTTTTTACTACTCTGCTATTTTTTAACCTGAAACCGCCGGTTAACACCGATACGGCGTCAATGTGCGTTAGTGAGAATTTTGCTGGCTCAGCGTCCAAAACGCTACAGGCGTGGGTCCTGCATTAGATTTACAGCTTAATAACGCCATCAACAGCTCAAAACCGTTGGCGGTTTTATGGGGCCATTGAATAACATGGAGAGCTGCAAATTGTTACCGTTTGGGAGGGGGGGGGGGGGTGTACACAAACCTAAACTACTTGTTTACAACTACCGCAATAATTCGACATTTAGATTACGTCCTGGGTGCGGACATCGCAAAACCTGCGACTCGGTCGTTTTAAGAGTGATTGCGTGTAACTGCGGCATAGCCACAATTGGCCGCCAAAGTCCAATTTTTTATCGTCTCATCATTTTTTTTTTTTTTT
>BLSH010160854.1:2608030-2632028 GCA_018402905.1 Glandirana rugosa | reverse complement strand
GGCCTAGTCTTCTAGGTCACTGGCCACCCTGAACAGGGTAACTTGGTCTTAACGAGCAACCTCGTTTGCTCACACTGAGACCCGTTTTCCATAGCGGAGCTTGCTGCTCTGGTACTCGGGGTCGTGGGGGTATGTCTTGACGTTTCTTCTGGCCGCCGCACTATCATCCCACGCGTGTCGGCTGACATTCGAAACATCGAAACAGTCTCCCTCTTTGTGGAAGCGAACCAAGCACAGGTCTTACTCTGGGTTCATGAGGTCTGCCGTCCTTCCTCTGTGGCTGCTGAAGACGTCCAACTCATTGGTAGGCTTCAGGGCGTTACTCCGGTAACGCTACAAGTGTAAGAGGAGGTCTCGTCTCTATCTCAGGCGAGCGTCCTCTGGGTCTCATTCTGGACACGAACCAAGCGAAGGTGTTTCTCCCTCTGACAAAGCTACAAAGCTTACAGTCGGCTGTGCGCACCCTACTATCACGCCGCCGGTCTTCTTTGCAGTTCTGTATGGGGGTGCTGGGGCTCATGGTCTCGTCGTTCGAGGCGATACCTTTTGCCCAGAGTCACACTCGTTTGCTCCAACGAGCAATTCTGGTTCAATGGGACAAGTCCCACCGGTCACTGGATCTTCTGATCCGGCTGGGCCCTCAGACCAGGGTGTCTCTCGCTTGGTGGTTGCGGGACTCGGCCCTCACTCGAGGGAAGTCGTTCCTCCCCATTCAGTGGACGGTGATCACCACGGACGCCAGTTTGACGGGTTGGGGCGGAGTCCTGGAGCAGTTATCAGCTCAGGGTCGTTGGTCAGCCCAGGAGGCCTGCCTACCAATCAATGTGCTGGAGCTGAGAGCAATCAGACTGTGTCTTTCTCATTGGACGAGGAGATTGCAAGGCCGCCTGATTCGTATTCAGTCGGACAATGCCACGGCGGTGGCGTATGTGAATCATCAGGGCGGCACACGGAGCCCAGCGGCGGCTGCGGAGGCAGCCCTGATTCTGCGTTGGGCGGAACTCCACGTTCCGGCAATCTCTGCGGTTTACATCCCAGGTGTAGAGAACTGGCAGGCGGACTTTCTCAGTCACCAGAAGCTGGACCAGGGGGAGTGGTCCCTTCACCCGAAGGTGTTCAGTCAGATTTGTCACAGATGGGGGACACCGGATGTGGATCTCATGGCGTCTGGGTTCAATCACAAGGTGAGAAATTTTGTGTCCAGGACGAAGGATCCGTTGGCAGTGGCCACGGATGCCCTGGTGGCTCCCTGGAGCCGTTATCGCCTCCTGTACGCTTTTCCTCCCATACGTCTGCTTCCGAGATTGGTGTGCAGAATAGCGATGGAAGGAATTCCGACCATTCTGGTGGCCCCGGATTGTCCTCGGCGCACTTGGTACGCCGACGTGGTGCATATGGTGGCAGACGCCCCCTGGTGGCTTCCGATGCGAGAAGACCTCCTGTCTCAAGGACCCATCTTGCACCCTGCTTTACCCTCGCTGGCTTTGACGGCTTGGCTATTGAGTCCCAGGTGTTGAGGGATAGGGGAGTGGCCGACTCCGTGGTCCCCACCTTGTTGAAAGCTCGCAAGTGCACCTCTCGCAAGATTTATCACAGTACCTGGAAGGCTTATATTGCCTGGTGCGAGGCGGAGGGCTACAAACCTCGCTCGTTTGTAGTCTCCAGGGTGCTGACTTTTCTTCAGCAGGGTCTGAATAAGCAGTTGGCTTTGAGTACTCTTAAGGGCCAGATCTCGGCCTTAGCCATACTTTTTCAGAGACCTTTGGCTTACAAGGTGTGCGACATGTGGCGCCTTGGGTGAGATCCCCGATGGCCCCATGGGATCTGAATCTGGTGCTTTCTGTTCTTCAAAACCCATCTTATGAAAAGATCAGGGAGATCCCCTTACAAATTCTGTCGCAGAAGGTGGCCTTTTTGGTTGCCATCACTTCTGCCAGACGAGTGTCGGAATTGGCTGCCCTATCGTGCAAGTCTCCTTATTTGGTGATACATAAGGATAAGGCGGTTTTGCGACCACTTCCTTCTTTTCTTCCAAAGGTAGTCTCTTCTTTTCATATCAATGAAGATATTGTTCTACCTTCATTGTGCCCTCGTCCATCGCACCTGAAGGAATTCGAGTTGCATGCCTTGGACGTAGTTAGGGCCTTACGGGTGTACTTGGCTGCTACAGCTTCTTTTCGTAAAGCTGACGCCTTGTTTGTTCTGCCAGAGGGCCCACGCAAAGGTTTGGCGGCCTCTTCGACTACGATTTCTCAGTGGATTAGAAAAACCGTGACCCAGGCGTATTCTGTTCGGGGGAAGGTTCCCCCTTTTCCGGTCACGGCTCGTTCTACCCGGGCGGTTAGTACTTCCTGGGCCTTCAGACACCAGGCCTCGGTGTCACAGGTGTGCAAGGCGGCCACTTGGGCCTCGGTTCACACTTTCACTAAGTTTTACAAAGTTGATGTGTTTGCATCTTCGGATGCTGCTTTTGGCCGCAAAGTTCTGCAGGCGGCAGTGTAGGCGCGTCTGGCGCCTCCTCAGAGGTTCAGTTGGGTACAATTGTTTGCGTTTACCCACCCCTCTTTTTTGACACAGCTTGGGGACGTCCCCACAAAGTCATGAAGAGCTGCGTCTGTCAGTGAACGTAGGAGAAAAAGGGATTTTATTAAAACTTACCGTAAAATTCTTTTCTCCGAGTTCACTGACAGACGCAGCACCCACCCCTCAGGGCTCTGTTTTGGTACGGCTTGTGTACAAACTGGAGAGCTATTCTGTGAGGGGGGTTTTAATGTAGGAAAAGAGGACGGCCCCCAGGGGAGGGGCCAGCTGATTTCTTTTCCCTGCCTAGTTAACTCCTGGTAGGACGAACATAAAACCCCACAAAGTCATGAAGAGCTGCGTCTGTCAGTGAACTCGGAGAAAAGGATTTTACGGTAAGTTTTAATAAAATCCCTTTATCAAAAAAACTACTTACACAAAATTTGCAAGTTGTATACAAGCGACCTGGGGGCCAATTCGCTAATGTTCTAAAATACATAAATATCACATGTGATTTTTGTTTTTTGGAAATCTTGCATGCAACAATAAAAGTCAATTCATCAATGTTAAATATAATTATGTGAATTAAATAGCACAAAAAAAAATGTGATCATTAAAAGTCAAATCACAAAAAAAGTCATCACTTGGTATAGGCAATTAAATATTTAGGAATGTACAATGAGGAACACTGCACTAGCCAGTTAACCACTTGCCGACCGCAGTCTAACGGCGACAGAGCGGCTCGTCATCGCAAACCACTGTCATATGATGGCGGCTGCGATAACTAGTGCTGTGAGCGCGCTCACTGTGTTTGGGGGGGGGGGAAGCCCAGGGAGCGGGAAGGGCGGACTCGATCGCTGTCGTCTACCCGCGATGGCCTCCCCCCCCCGCAGTGAGAGAACGGAGGTCCGTGTAAGTAAACGCGGATCTCCGTTCTCATAGAGGGGGAAGGGCGGTGATCACAGGCTTCCTCTATATGGAAGCCGTGATCATCCCCTTTCCCCAGCCAGGGCAGCCCACATACAGTTAGAACACGCCCAGGGAACACAGTTAACACTTAGAGCGCCCCCTGCAGGTTAACCCCTTCACTGCCAATGGCATTTACACAGTAAGTGCATTTTTATAGCGCTGATCACTGTATAAATGCCAATGGTGTCAAAATGGTCTGACACAATATCGCTAAAAATGGCAGATCGCCGCCATTAACAGTAAAAAATAAAAAAAACCCAGAAATGAATTCTGTTCATCTGTAAACGGAGCAATTTTTGCGCAAACCAATCAAACGCCAATTGAGATTTTTTTATTTTTTTTTTTAGCAAAAATACGAGGAAGAATATAAATCGGCCAAAACTGATGTAAAAAATGTTTTTATATATATTATTTTTTTTTGGATTTGTATTTTAGCAAAAAGTAGGAAATTTGTGGTTTTTTTTTGTTTTTTTTGCAAAATTGTCGCTCTTCTTTTGTTTATAGCGGCGATCAGAAATGATGCAGAGGTGATCAAATACCACCAAAAGAAAGCTCTATTTGTGGGGGAAAAAAAGGACGCAAATTTAATTTAGGTACAATGTCGCACGACCGCGCAATTGTCAGTTAAAGCGACGCAGTGCCAAATCGCAAAAAGTGCTCTGGTTCCTAAAGTGGGAAATCCTTCCAATGCTGAAGTGGTTAATATAATGTATTGGTGTGGAAATGTTATGCCCTTAGCTCAGGAATGTAAATGTGAAAGCTTGTACCAGAGGGATACTGTTCTATACAATCCATTTAACATTTCCCACAGGCCTGTTCACATCTATGATGAGCCATTTGCTTCTGGTAAGCAGGATTGCGGATCCTGATGTGTGCATTTTGCCATTGCTTCATCACTGTTGGGACTGTGACACTCTGATCTTTGAAGGCTTTTGATGGATTTCTCATTATTTTGAACTTTCTTTTATGTGATTTCTGTTCATCTATGCAGCGCATTTTTGGAAAAGGTGCAGGAACTATTTTTTTTTTCCTTTTTATGGCAGCGCTGAGCGTTTTTGGTGTCATACACTTCAATGGAACTGCATTAACCACTTGAAGCCTGCGCTATAGCCGAAAGACTGCTACAGCACGGGCTTAAATTGCCAGGTATACTTACATGGATGTCCTCCTGTGCTCGCGTTGCCCATGCGGCGCACTCTGATCGGAGAGACCTTACCACGTGATCAGCTGTCAGCCAATGATAACTGATTAAGTGATGTAAACAGAAGCTGGTAATCCGCTTCTTTTTTTTTTTTTTTTTCCCCCTCACGCTAATAGCGTGAGGAGAAGGCAATTACCGGCTCATGTAAAAGGGATATCAGTCCGACACACCGCCAGCCACTGCTGCTAAGCAGTGCCACCTCATCAGCGACGGAGAAAAATTACCTGTTTGCAAAATTTTATAACAAAATATTTCAAAATTTTTTTGGTTTGTTTAGCAAATAAATAATTAAAAAAAACTCAGAGCTTTCTTTTTGTGGTATTTAATCACTATGTGTGTTAAGAAAATGATAAAAAAAAAAAAAGTCATAGGGGTACAGTGTAGCATGACCGCGCAATTGTTATTCAAACTGCGACAACACTGAAAATTGGCCTGGTCAGAAAGGGGGGTATAAGTGCCCTGTAAGCAAGTGGTTAAAAAAACCGCATGCACATGCATTTTTGGTAGGGTTTTGTTTACCAACCAGTCTCCTACCAAAAGAAAAAACACAGAAGTATGAAAAACACATCAACTGCACCCCTGCATAGATATGAACCTAGCCTGAGAAAATAATCCACTCGACGCTATGTATAAAGAGAAACAAAAAAAAGCAAAACAACCATTATTATATAGATAGCATAGTAGGGAAGTGTACTAAGGCCCTTTCTTCCTGGTCACCCCTTTAAATCTATGTACCAACCAATAGTTAAGTCTGTGGCTCAATTTCCTTTTATCTGGTTTATAAACCTTATTGGTCCCCATGAATTAATGTCAGAACTCTGAACTGTATACGGTGCCAGTGACCGGTCAGGATTCAGTGTGAGGGTCTAGAACAGTTCTTAGTACTAGGTGTACCTAGTGGCCCAACACCAAGATTTCTTCTGTAAAAAGTTCACAAGGGAAAAGCATCTCTACATTTCACCGTCTGGTGGTCACAGCAGGAAAATCAATGCTTTACCAAATGTAAAAATTGTGGTTCAAACCACTCCATCCAGTCTACAATCTAGATTATTTTTTTTCTTTCAATGGCAAAATGAAACATATGTAAAGCCTATTCTAAACATCTTTACAATGCACAGCTTAAAAACGTGGTGCCAAAATTGGTTCAATACAATTCTGACTGTCACTGCAGTGATCAGGAAAAAAAATAAATCAAACCCCCCACTAAAATGCAGATTATTTTTATCCAAATCTTGCTACTTCACACTTATGGAGCTTCTTCAACTGAAATCAACAATTCCTGGGTGGATTTGAGTGTAAAAAGCCCATATCATGTACAGTTCACAGAAAACAGATCACACTCCAGTACACAGCATTCCTTTTTAATAAAAATGCACAAGGTTGTTTATACCATTTCTATAGCGGATTGGAAAGCAATAAATAAATCCCTTACCTGCTTCTCTGCTGCCCCATTCAGCTGCTGGGAAAACATACCCGCTACATCCAGATATGAGCTATTATGTGACAGCACCCAGCCTATTACCAGTGCTGGTCCATAGAAGAAACCATAGCCCTTGTGTAGCTACAATATATTAGGCTCAAATGTTACACTGAGCAACTGAATGGAGCAGGGAGGGAATTAAAACAACAAAAGAAGTTATGTGCTCCTGCAGAGGGGGATTAAAGCGATGCCCTGCATGGACAAAGCACAGGGGCACTTTGGGTGAAAAACAAAACCAGGCTTTTTTTTTTTTTTTCTAGATTTGCATAAAGTGGAGAGAGTTTAGAACATATGTCAAATTTATTTTAACTGCTGTCTTTGTCCCCACTGGGGAAATTTAAACTTACTTTCTGTCCTAGTAGTGCTACTGTTGCAATTGAATAGAAGTAAAGGACAAATCCCTCCTGGTAAGGCTTCATGTACATGGAACAACCTCTCCTGAATGACAGATAGTAACCGACATTCAAAAAACATCAGTTTTGACACGTTTGCGTTTAGAAGCGTTTTTTTTTTTTTATTCAAATAGTCAAAAATGTATCTCTGTTAAAAAAGCTTGTAAAGGAAACGCGGCTAAACGTGAGTTACAGTCTACAAGCTGTTACAGGCATTTGGTGTTTCAAATGCCTCTGAACATCCGTCCAACACTTTTTTTTTTTTGCTTTCCAAAAAATGCTTCTAAACGACCCTGTGTACATGTACTGATAAGATAACATGGAGGAGAGTTAAGGGGCAGCTTAAAAAAAAAACAAAAAACCACCCACCTGCCCCTAAACGTCCATTTGCCAGCAGCAGTGTACATAAAGCCTAACTGTCAAATATGGTATTTTTCCTCTCTGGGGTGGGCATTGCATTTCCTGTTATGCCTCTGGCACAGGAAGAGGGGAAATTTATTTAATGGGGGCACACACCAGCACCAAAACAGACACATGTTCTAACCCCTCTGAGAAAAAAAAAAGTGTTTGAGTTTCATTTAAAGTAGAAAAGAAAGCACAGATTTAGAAGAAAAATATAACTGTGTGCATCATAATAATAATAATAATAATGAAGGAGATAGCAAATGTGATGGGAATCCTAAATTATTACCATTACATTATTCTTCTCAAGCTTGAGACCCAACCTTACTGACATTCAGAAAGGTATCTGAAGAAAGGATGGTCTGCGTTGCTGGGAGCTTAGATTACTAAGATTCATTCAGACACCTTAAATCATGTCACTGTGCGCAGAGCAGACTTTTCACTATGAAGGATGTGCAGGTTTGTCTTGTATTGTATCCAAATCCCAGGATTTGTAAAATCATTTAGTACTCAAAGTTCATTCAAAATAAGAGCAGCATTAAATGTCTAGGTTAAAAATCTGCATCTCTACAGAAAGTCTTATCAGAATTAGATTTTCACCATTTTTTTTTCTTCTTTTCTTTCAATTGTGGCCATGCTACAGAGCACCAGAACCACACACACTTACACAAGGCTTTCTAGAAATCCCTTTGCTGATGGTAGAAGCACACAGCTTATCACCCAACAGTGATATTCCTGTTGCAGCTCTCACTTGAGGAGCTTGTGGTATGGTAGCAGTTTTAAGGTGGAGGTAAAGCTACGGATGTCGCTGATTGGCACGGTGTCTGCCATGAGCGGAGAAGGGGGAAGGAAGATGAAACTGGTAATGTTGCCATAACAAGATTCGGATTCTTCGGCGGGTGTTTGAGAAGGCACAGAATCGGGCTCCTTCTCACCAAATCCAACCACCTGTCAGAAAAGAGGTCACTATTGTTACAATGATGTAATAAGATAAAGCCAATCAACCTATCATACTGCTTGACTACTGTGGCTGGAATGACATGTCACTGCAGACAACTGGATAGCAATCGGTTAGTTGTACCAATGCAAACTGGGAAAGAAAAAGGTTAACTGGGTCTGCTTTAAACTGCCAATGGCCTGTGTTAATGGGCTTTTGATTGCTTCAGATCGGTTTTCTATTCCCATACAAGTGTATGGGAATACAAAACTAGCTTGGAGCAGGTCAAATGCACTTGTCAATGAATTCAAAATGATCTCAGAAGTGTCTCAAAAGCCCCGTAAACACGAGCTGAATGTCAGCAGACATTTGCTGGTACAAAAGATACTGGCGTCATTCTGCCAGAGTATGTCTGTTCGGTGGGCTTCTGTAAGACGTGCATGCTGGAACACCAGCAGCCGACCGGCTCCCAATTAGTGCTCCACCTGTCAGAACACAACAGCTCAGCAGGGAAGATAGCTGGACTAACCTTGCATGGTTAGTACAGCGGCTCCCGACTTGAGGTGTCAGTTTTTTTTCGTGCAACCTATGGGGTTGCACGGGAAAAAAAAAAAAACAAGTGTGTACCAGGCTAAACTCTTGCCATCAACAGAAGGCCAAAGCCTGTCTATACAAGCCCTAATGATTACATCAAAGCCCACTACAATGCACTGAATAATAAAGGATGGGCAGAATTTATATTAACATTTAAAACCCAGAATGATGACTCACATGAACACTTAGTACCCTCCTGTTACACTCCCGATGCTCCTGGAAGCAGCTGGTCATGTCCGTCTTTTTAAAGGTCTTCAAGGCCTCGATCTGAAATGCAACATTTTATCCAACTGGTAAAAGTTTCTCTATATTATTATTATACAGGATTTAAATGGCGGCAAAAGTTTACACATAACTTTACAACATGAGGGCAAACAGTAGAGTTACATTACAATTTAATACAGGAGGAATCAGAGGGCCCTGCTCGTTAGAGCTTACAATCTACAGAAAGGAACAGATTCAAAAAAAAAAATAATAATAATTACTAAATATCACTTCAATCTTTTTGTTGCTGTGGACCTACTTACTTTCAAAGCAATTTTCCCCACACCAATCAGACCTGAACATGTTAAAGTTAGGAGCCTTGCACTAAAATAGCTCTTAGACCAACTTTTCTGAAATTTCAGTTGGGCTTACATTCAGTTCTGTGTCAATAGAATACCCCTAGAATACATATCTGAACTCTGCATTCCATAATTCCTTGCATATCAGGGCTTAGACAGAGAGGGAAGCCCAGCCTTATGACCCCATCAAAGCTCTATTGCCTTGCACAGTATTGTCATTTTATTCCTGGTAGGCATACATTTGTGTTCAAAATAATAGCAGTCAGACATCACTAACCTGATCAATCACTGTTTTTGATAGAAATTATATTTCTACATGGCAAATAATTTACTAGCAGGTGTAGTAGAGTAATAGAAATCCAACAGACCCAGCAGTCATGACATGCATGTTGCTGATTCTGTGTAATTGAATCACTAATTGAAAGGGGCATGTTCAAAATAATAGCAGTGTGGAGTTCAATTAGTGAGGTCATTCATTCTTTGAAAAACAGGTGGCAATTATTGCCCTTATTTAAGGAAGGAAGGCAGTAAATGTTGTACATGCTGGTTACAGTGCATTTCTCTCTGAAATTCTGAGGAAAATGGGTCGTTCCAGACATTGTTCAGAAGAACAGCATACCTTGATTAAAAAGTTGATTGGAGAGGGGAAAACATATAAAGAAGTGCAGAAAATGATAGGCGGCCCAGCTAAAATGATTGCAAATGCTTTAAAATGGCAACCAAAACCTGAAAGACGTGGAAGAAAGTGAAAAACTACCATTAGAATGGATAGAAGGATAGCCAAAATGGCAAGGACTCAGCCAACAATCAGCTCCAGGAAGGTCCGAAGTTACCTGTGAGCACTGTTACAACTAGAAGACGCCTATGTGAAGCCAAGCTATCTGCAAGAAGCCCCCGCAAAGTCCCACTGTTGAAAAAAAGAGGTGCTGAAGGTTAAAATTTGCCAAAGAGCACATTGACTGGCCTAAAGAGAAACGGCGCAACATTTTGTGGACTGATGAAAGCAAGATTGTTCTTTTTGGGTCTAGTGGCCGGAGACAGTTTGTCAGACAACCCCCAAACACTGAATTCAAGCCACAGTACACTGTGAAGACAGTGAAGCATGGTGGCGCAAGCATGATATGGAGAGGTTACTCATACTATGGTTTTGGGGCTATTTATCGCATACCAGGGATCATGGATCAGTTTGAATACATCAGAATACTTGAAGAGGTCATGCTGCCTTATGCTGAAGAGGAAATGCCCTTGAAATGGGTGTTTCAACAAGGCAACGACCCCAAACACACCAGTAAATGTGCAACATCTTGGTTCCAGACCAACAGGATTGATGTTATGGAGTGGCCAGCCCAATCCCCGGATCTTAATCCAATAGAAAACTTGTGGGTGACATCAAAATTGGAGTTTCTGGGGCAAAACCAAGAAATAGAGAAGAACTGTGGAATGTAGTCCAATCATCCTGGGCTGGAAAACCTGTTCACAGGTGCCAGAAGTTGGTTGACTCCATGCAACACAGATGTACAGCAGTTCTCAGAAACAGTGGTTATACAACTAAATATTAGTGATTCAAAGGAAAGCAAAATCTTCAAACATTTTTCAGTTTATATAGTGAATGTTTGAGTTTGTAAAGAAGAATACAAACACTACTATTTTTTTTGAACAGTCTAATATTCACTTTTCTTCATTTTTTTTTTTTAGAGGAACACCACAAATTTGGTATATTTTTCTTCATGTTTTGATTTGGAATAGAATGTGTAGCGTTCCCAATGCATTTGTGTGTATGGAAATAAAAGCTATTAGAAGGATTTTGAGCTTTATTCACTTTTTTAAACTCACTGCTATTATTTTGAACACAACTGTATGTATGGCATAAAATGAAAATTCAAGAAATCATGATTTTTGGCTGGGTCTGCTTGTTGCTTTGAAAGCGGCAAAAAAAAAAAGTGTACTCCAGTTCACATTCTGGGCATACAATATCAGCTGACAGTATAGTAAAGACGGATCAGATGCAGATTCTGTATGTACATTGCTATGCAATTATTTTCTATACCTCATGTTCCAGGCGGTCAAAGAGATAGTGCTGAGTTATCACTTCCCCCCAGTTCCTGTCCACCTCCTCTCCAAGATGGTTGTCCTCGCAATCCTTCAGCTTTATCAAAGCCTTAACCTGCCAAGAAAAATACAAGCCTATACCAACCAATCACATTTCATTTAAGAGTGTCACAGTGGTTATCATCATGCCTTGTAGTAGTGGAAATCCAGCTCACCCTGGTATACATGGACAAGGGTACTTTGGATTCATGCAATAAAAAGGAGATTGTGACTGGCTCTCTATGGAGCCGGTTCACACATCTCCACAGCGGCTCCGGTGAGAATTGCAGAGGTCCTGTGTGTCTTCTGGTCCATTTCAGGTCCAAATTCAGCCAAAAATTTGGGCTGAAAACTGACCTGAAATGGTAATCAGGGACGCACCAGACCCCTGCCGTGAATTGCTCTGTGCTGCGGTGTGAACCCAACCTTAAGATTCAAACATACATATATGTTCTTTGCAGAATAAACAAAATGTACATTTGAAGAAACTCATCACATTGGGTGTCCCTTTAATTCTATTCCAGCTTACCTGTGTGATAAAAGCTTCATCAGTCAAGTTGTTGATTTTTTCACCAAAACAAACCAGAAACTCTTCTATCTTCTTGTCCACCACTTCAGAGCTGTGGAGGGAAGGCAATGCTTAGTTCATTCGGTCTCAAATTTGTTCAGTCAGAAAAATTCCAGGTCTGGTTTTAGGTCAAATATTGCTCATTTACAGGACAAGTAAATGTCAAAAACCGTTCTTCCCAAAACACTCTCTTTCCTTCAACATTTTCTGACAAAGACCACTAACAAGCATATCCAAGTAAAGGGAGAACATTTCATCTGATAGCAGGCTGGAGGCAGCTGCAAGTGCTACCAGGAGCTGAGCACCTCTGAAAGCCGGGCACACTTCCACATCTGCATTCCACTTTCTGGGTATGGAAGCTCTGACTTGTGTTCAATTCCTGGTTAGGAACAGTTGCTTAACCACTTAAATACTGGGCACTTTCACCCCCTTCCCGCCCAGGCCAATTTTCAGTTTTCAATGCTGTCACACTTTGAAGGACAAACTGCAGCACTGTACCCATATGACTTTTTTCTTTTGGACAGATAAACATTTCTTTTGGTGGCATTTAAACTTTTTTTTTGCTAAAAATTAAAAAAAAAAAAAAAAACTGAATATTTTGAAAAAAAAAAAAAAAAAACAAACAAATTTTTCTGTTATTAGATTTAGCAAATAAGTAATTTTTCACTAATGTACGCTGATGAGGCTGAACTGATAATCAGTGTAAACAATGTACTCTCTCTGTGCCCTGTCAGACTTGCTAGTTATTGGTTCTCCTTTCCTCAAACAGACAATGTGTGAGGAAAGGATTGTGGATAACCGGCAAGTCTGTTTACATCAGCTGTGATTGGACATAGCTGATCACATGGTAAAGGGCTGCTGCGATTGGCCTTTAACTCCGATCCCCAAAGGACACATCGGTCACAGAGCGCGCTTGATGCACGCCTATGGGAGGACGTCCATAGAAAAACACCAAGAACTAGAGGGCTGTGTCGTAGCCGTTTTTTGGCTATAACACAGGTGGGAACTGGTGTTCATTAATTCCTGACATATCATGAGATACAACTCTATGTTTTCTCAAAAAGTTCAACCTTTTACGCTCTTTCCTACTTAATACAATGCATAAAAGTTGAGACACAGTACTGTTGACAATCATTGCATTCACCACCTCAAATGAGATGGCACGTACTTTCAAGATTTGCAATATGTACGCATAACAATGCAATGTTCTTTATTATGTATATCTCCTTTGGACTTTCTACAATGTCAACGCATAAGATAACCTTTGGAGAATTTTCAAGCTTATGTCCTCTTCGCTATACAATTGTTACTGTGTTGCTTAAACCATATTTATGTACTGAAAACTCAAATAAAAATATATTCAACCTAAAAAGCTCAACCTTTTATCATTATTAAAAACAGCCATTGATCTCCGGTCCAGTGACTGTGCCGAAGCCGAAGAATTTCCGCTCTTCCCCAGTGGTCAGAATGCAACCAGTCACAATGTGGAAGGCTGCCGCTAGGGCTGATGTGTCAGATATTTTTAAAGAAAGATGCTACTTTAAAAAAAAATGCACCTATGTTGCAAAAAAGAAAGAAAGAATATCCATCTGTTAATTTTGCATTGGAGCAGCAAAGCATTGCAACTGCGATCATTGGATCATAGGTACAATGTAAAGGCTTCTGCAGATTATTCAACCAGCGCCAGGTCTGTACAGTCTGTACCTTAGAATATGGAGCTGGAGGAAGTAATCAAACTAGGAGTGTGGAGACTTCACCACATTTATATTACAATGGGAACTGCAAGTTCCATTGCTGCAGTGGCAGATATGACTTTTTTTTGTGAGTTTTTCCATTCACAGATCACGCAGTAAAATAAAAAATGTAAGAATGTTACATGGAGAAGACTCCTCCATTTGGATAGGGATGGGGGAGGGGGCAGCAAAATGCCACATTCCATGTTACACCCCAAATATAGGTGTAACATGAACATTCAATCAAAGGTGAAGTTGGCCTTTAATCACAGCCAAGATTAGCACAGACTGCAAAACTCCATCCGCACAAACGAGGCAGATTTTTTTTATTATTTATTACAGGTACTTATATAGCACCATCAATATACACAGCGCTTTACACAAATATTGATTTGATTTGGATTTCTCTTATATTCATTCACTTTCCATTTTGTTAACCGATACAAATAAACGATTAACACTTCTATTTCTGAAATCATTCGTAGGCCCCTTTTTCACATGGGTGCCTCTGTGGAACGGAATCCGCTTGCTCAGCGGGAGATTGATCCGCTGATCCCCACTGAGCAGGTCTGTCTCCGCTCACTGCGCAGAGCGCACATGGCCACAATCCCGCTCTCTTCTATGGGGAAATTGGATGAAAATGGACAGGCGGTTAGTTTTCACCCAATCATATCCGATCCGCCAGAGGGATGGAAAAAAGGACCACCATCTGTCTAGATTTTGTTGATCGGATCGGATAGCGGCGGATGTCAGCGGACAGGTCATCGCTGACATCTGGTGCTCCATAGAGAAGACTGGAGGGTCCGATCAGGTCCGCCTGAAAAACTGATAGGCAGACCTAATCAGACAGCCGTGTGAAAGGGCCCTAATTTACCGCATTTTTTCACACCTGCCTAAGACTTTTGCACAGTACTAAAGTACAACAGGCAGTTCCAGTATATTATGCAAATAATATGAGGCACTACAAGTTTCTTTCTCGCAGATTCCCTCGTCTGTCCTACTCCCACTCCTCTGTGGTCACAGCAGGTTTGCTAAGGACTTAATGCTGCCTTACAATGCAGCCATTCATTTATGGACAGATCAATACCATTAATGGATTTTAGAGTATCTAGAAAGAACATTCTGTTATTCCTAAATGAAAACATTGTGTACAGAGAAAACTGTCTGGACGGCACTTCATTACTCAGCTGAAAGAAGCCATTCCTGTCTGTGTATACGGCCTTACAAGAACTTTATACTTAACAGCCTGATGGTGCGTCCACAGATGGGATTATCAATGCTGGAAGGCACACTACAGAAGGAATGAGGTCAAGTGCCTTCCCTGTGTGTCTTTAACTACAAAACCGCACTCTGCATACACAATGATGCTGGACAGGCATACACAATTTAAAGTGCACCTGTGCCCAGACTATGGAGTAAGCAAGAATTAAAAACATGTTCAAATAAGCCCTCCCTGACCTCTCTAGCTGCTTGCACTGTGAATTTTAAAACAAGCTAAGGCCCCGATCACACTTGTGTGACCTGAAAGTCGCATGACTGGAAGCAATGCCTATGAAATCCTGAGGTCGCATTAAAGTCAGACCAAAATAGTGCAGGAACTACTTTGAAGCCACAAAGGTATGAACGGTACTTATTGGAAATAATGGGGTGCGACTTTGCAGTCCCAAGTCACAGGACAAGTCGCGCAAGTGTGAAAGAGGCCTAAAAAAAAATCTTCAAACTCTAGAAATATCTGCTGTTTTTCACTAAAAGATTGGCAGTCTGCCAAGATTCTGCTTCCACAAAATTTAATAGGAAAATTTAGAATTGTAGAGCTTTTCTTATAAGCTTTGAAGATTAATTTCTCCACCGTAATGAACTACAACTACAAAGGATCAATGGGACTGGTTATTTAAACTGCTTGTTCAGAATAAGTCGATAAAATCCCTTCCTTGGAGTCCATAATCAGTTCTTCATCCTTTTTCTCATGTTCCCTCCGCTGCGCACTTACCCTGTTGAAATTGGGAAAATAAGGCTTTTGTTTGTACAAACGCTCCTCCTTTTCAGTGGGGCTGCACCCACACTGCAAGGGTTACCCGCTCATTTAGATCTAGGGCACTTGGTAAAGCACTTTTTCCAACCAGATCCTTCACTCCTGCAGGCTCCTCTGTGCTGCTAGACCAGTCCTCACAGCTTCTTCTTCTCTATGCTCTAGCTCAGTGGTCGTCAACCCCGTCTTCAAGTACCCCCAACAGGCCAGGTTTGCAGGTTATCCTTTATCTTGCGCAGGTGCTTTAAATCAGAGTCAATGGCTTATAATTTTGGACAGCTATTTTATCGAAGACAAATTCCCAAAACATGGCCTGCTGGGCGTACTTGAGGACAGGGTTGAGAACCACTGCTCTAGCTGGCTAAGGTGCTCTGAAATCATTAACACTGATGTAGGGACCATAGCCCTGCAATAGACATGAGGATGCACGGGAATAGTCTATCACCAGAGCATGGGGACGTTCTGTGCCATCTGCTGGTGGAGCAGGGGATCAGGTAAGTCAAACTCATTTCCATCTTCTAAGCAGATACGAGAAGTTAGTTTTGCAAGGAATGTTACAGAAATGTTGGAAGGGAAAAAAAGGAGGAGGAGGGAACGAAAAACACTCGTTTTGGACGTGATTCTGCATCCACCTAGTTCAGTATAAATGTTTATTTTTTTAAAAACTAGATGTCTCTTTTAAAGAGTTATTTCTCTCAATGATAACTCATCTGTCAATTTCTGGTAGATGCAAATGAGTTGATTCATCTATTATAATTCTTCAGCAATACAGCAGCGATATATCTGCACTTCCTTCTGACCATGGTCACTATATAGAATCTCACACTTCCCAATGGATATTTCAGTTAGTATCAATAACATACATAATGAGTGGGGAATTAAATTTAATTTGGGGGGAGCAACATGGGGAACAAAGGTAACAAGATCTCACAGGCAGAATCTCTAAGGGCTCATTTACACTTGCTTCAAAACAAGGCGTTGGACATGCTTTTTTTTTTTTTTTTAAAGCACTCTGAATGATAATCAAATTCCCGTGACTAAATAAAATGGTTACCTTGCAGTCCTATACATATGCAGTGTTTGCTTTGCTTTAAAAATGATACCCCATGTTGCTTTAGTGGCGCTTCAAATCCTCCATAGAAGTCTATGACAAAGCTCACTTACAACACCTACAGCTTTTATAAGGCCGTTCAGCTTTAGCTTCGCTTTGTTTTTGGAGATATTGCAGGTATGAGATATCCACACACACAGGACATCTGCCAGGCTTCATTAACCGCTTGCCGACCGCTGGTCGGCAATTGACGGCGACAAAGTGGCTCGTTCCCGCAAAACGCCGTCATACGACGGCGGCTGCGGGATCGAGCTTAGTAAGCGCACGCTCCGCCGGAGGCGCGCCCGCGCGCTCACTGTGTTCGGGGAGGGCCAGGGAGCGGGTGCGGCGGCTTCGATTGCCGCCGGCTACCCGCGATGCCCCCCCCGAGCGAAGGAACGGAGGTCGGTGTAAGTAAACACGGACCTCCGCGCTGTGTGAAGGGCTGTGATCACAGCCTTCCTGTATACGAAGGCTGTGACCACTTCCCTTCCCCAGCTAGGGCAGTCCCCCCACAGTTAGAACACGCCCAGGGAACATATTTAACCCTTAGAGCGCCCCCTGCAGGTTAACCCCTTCACTGCCAATGGCATTTACACAGTAATCAGTGCATTTTTATAGACCTGATCGCTGTATAAAAGCCAATGGTCCCAAAAAAGTGGTAAAATGTTCCGAAATGTCCGCTGAAATATTGCAGTACCGCTAAAAATCGCAGATCGCCGCTATTAATAGTAAAAAAAAAAACAAAAAAAACCCCAAAAATTAATTCTCATCATCCGTAAACGCGACCACTTTTGCGCAAACCAATCAATAAACGCCGATTGCGATTTTTTTATCACAAATATGAGGAAGAATATAAATCGGCCAAAAACGGTGAAAAAAAAATGTTTTTTTATATTTTTTTTTTTGATTTGTATTCTAGCAAAAAGTAAGAAATTTGGGTTTTTTTGCAAAATTGTCGCTCTTCTTTTGTTTATAGCGGCGATCAGAAATGACGCAGAGGGGATCAAATACCACCAAAAGAAAGCTCTATTTGTGGGGAAAAAAAGGACGCAAATTTCATTTGGGTACAACGTCGCACGACCGCGCAATTTTCAGTTAAAGCGACGAAGTGCCGAATCGCAAAAAGGGCTCCGGTCCTAAAGCTGGAAATCCTTCTGGGGCTGAAGTGGTTAAAGCTTCAAAAAAAAGCATAATCAGAGCATCTCAGAAGCATCAAAAACACATAAAAGCATGTTGAAGCGGTCAGCGCTTTAATGTGTGTTGAAGTCGAAGCAAGTGTAAATGAGCCCTGACATAAAATAAAGCTTGCAGTTCAACTAGCCATCATGTAAACTGCAGCTTACATGCAGGAGTCCGAGCTTGACTGACCCTTGTCCATGTTTATTGGTGAAAGTAGAAAAGCATTAAATAAAAAGTAAAAACCAATGCGGTCTCTTCCCTGGTCACAGATTGTTCCCATTGGGGGTGGCTGGGGCGCAGGAGGGATGTCATTCCCCCGTCCCCACCTATGTGCTGTACTATGTTCACATAGCTGTTACTCATTACATGTATGATGTACTTTGTTCAATAATACACGTTATACTTCAATAAAAAAATGTAAACATAAAAAAGTAAAAACCAAAATTGATATTTCCAAAACATTCTGCATTGAGATAACATTTACAACCACAGTCAATTTCCATCTCACTTACTTGTACTTATTTGCTTGTGTTTCCACTGTGACTGAAAATCCCAGAATTCCAGAAGTGTTTCTGCAGGTTGGATACACATGGTACCTACAAAAAGATGTTGTGGAAGAAACTGCATCATTGTGACTCAATGATATTATAGAGGCCTCATCAATAGTATTTGGAACAACTGTTTGCTGTCCCTGGTCAGTTTCCTAAATTGTTGTGTGCCTACAAGGCTTACCTGTAGATACAGTAAAGATCTCATAAACGTGCACCTTTTAGATGATATTTACATGTGTAGCACTAGAAATAATTCTACCCTTTTTCAATGCATGGTGCAGGCTATAGAGGACTAGAAGCTAATCCTGCCACTGTTTCCCTGCAGAAAGGCTGGGAAAGATCTGGGTTACGTGACAGCTGTATATCACTTAGGAAAAAGGGAGTGACGTGAGCTTGGATCCATCCCAAGTTTCTGAGGCCGGCTGATAACCAACGTATAGATGTAATCCTGTTTATGCGCATACGATCTTCTATGTGGGATCAGCTTGTCTGGTAAGCGGCTAATCTTGGTGTTGGAGCACAGTGGTGATGCACAAGAACTTTTGATATATTTTGCACAAGGACACTTTTTTCCTCCTCTCACATGTGGGTAATTTGAGATTAAATAAACTGTTGGAGCGTTTTTTAGGTGGACTTTGGAACACATGTTCAATCAATGGCTTTTGTTGGAGTACAATTTAATTATATGAATTCTGGAATTCCACTTATAAGCATTTTTAAGTATTGCACATCACACTTTAAATTATGGATTATTACCATTTCTTGTGAATCAGCAATGTTTTGACATTTAGTGTGATGGTTTATTTCATTTAATTTTTGGATATAGTTATTTTTATCATCTTACTAGATCACTGATGATAAATTAATGGAACAACGCACCATTACATGGTTATATATAAGTGATATAAGTATTTCTGCTTCAGAGGCCTCTTACCCCAATGTCTGCTTTGTCCTCAGAAAATCAAAGCAAGGTTCTTCCATATGCATCTGAAAGACAGATTCAAACAATTATGCTAGAACTTACTTGCAACATACTCTTATAGCAGTAGTAAACTCTCATCATTGCACCCCAAATTGAAAAGAAGTAATTACACATTGTTCTTTTGCAGCTATGCGCCGCATATATAAGAGAAAAAGAACATTTCTACTTGAAATCAGAACGTTTTTTGACAAGCTCCTGCTTGTTTGCAGCTGCCACCATTCTGACTCCTGTCTTCCACGTCTGAATAGTATTGCATTTCCGCCCTCACTCGGGCTCCATGTTCATAATCCCGCACGTGCGCAGTAATACCCAAAGCCAAGCCTCGTTTTCATTCCGTTCCTACCATGGCAACCCTCTTTAGTGAACAGGAGCAGATTTAGCACAGATCCTGCTGCTGTCTTACTTGAGAAGACGGAAGTAGTATCGCAGGATGTCGGGGCTGACGCCAAGCTAAGGAAATGATGCAGCCCAGGCATGTAAACAACATTTTTCCAGCACGAAGAGCTTGCCGGAAAAATAGGTGAACAGCGCATGCGCCGGTGATGTCACTGCAAACAAATCGAGTGATTACACTGAAAGCAAGCAGGTAGGAAGCTGGGCACACAGTACATTTGCTTGGAATGATTAATTTAAAACAAATTTTAAAACTTAATAAGATGCACAGGATAAGTGTCTAACAAATATGTCAATTTTATTATAAAGTTTGTGATAACAGGCGCTGCTAGCGGTCACTAAATCTCCGAGCAGTAAATTGTGGCTGGGAGTCACGTCCCAGTGCATTTCCGGGATTTGACTGAGTTGCTATGGTGAAGTTGTAGCCACGATGGAGAAATGCGTCTCTATTGAGAAGGATGCACTATTTAAAGCTGGTGCCTCACGTCACTTTCGCATCCACTGGCAAAGTTCAGGTCCTTGGAACGCAACGCGTACGGAAGGGAGGAAGCAGCGTGACATCACCCATGATCATCGCTGCTTCGATCGCACAGGAAGCCTGGTCTTCCCAGCAGTTTTATATATCTTTATGTACTTTGCACTGGGTCACAGTGCTTCACTCGTGAGTACCCATTATACTTCATTAAAGATTACTTGATACGTAGCAGAGAGCACTATATTTCTTCTTTCTATCCACATGTGATGTGATACCCACATATTGAGATATCTATAGCAGTGTGCAATACTAAGTGCTGACTCTCTGATCTTTGTCCTACATCCCTGGGCTGCTGAACTCTACCACCATACTTTCCCTGTGAGGAAAAAGGCGCTACTTGACCCTCGTTATAAGGGTCATATTATGAAGGTGAGCTGCTAGTATTACTAAAAGGCGGTGGATCTGCACAGAAGCACTTTATGAAGTTTATGTCATCACAAGTACACTGGGTGCAGAGTTGGATATGAACATTGATTTTATGAATGTATCCTTGTATATTTATGACTTTTAGATTTATGTAAGCGCTGCACTTTAAGATTAATTTAAAAGAAAGTTGATGAAAGGGGTTTACTACCGCTTTAAATTTATTTTTGAAACAAAGGTATATGATGCCTTAAAAACCTTTTCCATGATGCAGATAACATTAGAAGCCTCCTGATTTTCTGTGACTTGCTGTTTGAGATCCAATCAAGACCAACTGTAAATTATTGGATGAGGAGGGGTTCTGCCATATGCACCATGGATTCACTTATGTATGGGCAAGCTTCATCAGTTTTGCAAAATATGCAAGGCATTAGCTACTTATCTGCCATGTAAAACAAAAGTACTTACCACCAAGAGTTCCATCAGTGTGTATTCCAGTAAATTCTTAGCACCAGACTGCAATAAATACAGGTCATTAGGGGCTGGCATGGAGTTCATGAGCTCACAATGAGGAGAAATAATAAGTCACAGGGCACATTTCTATAAAGTCACGTTCTCACCTGGTAGTACACAGTGACCTCAGAGTTGGTATCTCCTTTATTCAGGGACTTGATTTTACACAAGTGATGAGCAGTTGGAAGCTCTACTACCTGGAACTCCACAGGAATCATCTGTTCCAGAGGCTGATACTGCAGCTTACTTGAGAAAGGGAAAAGGCATCATGTCAGCTTATACTAGGCACATGGCAGGCAGTATAAATCACAACAGTACTTCAGATTTTACTACATGCAGAAACTCCGCTCTAGATGACCCTTACGACAAGGATACCTCCTATCTCTACTTATCTCACATTACCCAACCAGTATTCCTGCTTTCAGTGGAAGGGTCTACAACATTACACACAATGCAAGCTTTTTGCAATGGCTGAACCAGCATCCACCAAAATGCAGGTTACCAATCAGATAAAAATAAATGTCTTGAGACATTTTGAGTTGGGCACAGGGTTCCAAGCATGAATGACAGGTAGGTTCTTCATATACCAAGTCATTGTCCAAAAAGGTATTGAAGTGTGTTCACAACTTATTCAACGGTTATGCTGATCACAATCAAATAGCTGAGAGACGAAGGACTTGTCTTTAAATTATTACGTTCTGCCTCAGTGTACTCCTAATGTACCTTCCTATATCCAAGTAGCCCAATGAGTTTTCATATTCTCATGTACAATCTGCGAAACCCTCTATGTATCCCTCGCCCATTTTGACTTTCATAGGTGGTTTTTGGTCATTGCAAAATTGAAAATAAAGAATTTATAGAAATACAGCTATAATAATGCAGCTACAAAGGAGCACTGCAGGAACGTGCCATTGATACTGAAAACTGCCTTAGACGCAATATTTGTATCCTGGGTCTGCCGACTACTCTCCTTGGCCTTGACAACATGCCGTCCACCTTTGTGGGGGAGCGATCACACAGGGTCCCGCCAATACCACCTAAACAGAGGGCCCGCCCCCAGGCCCTTCCTGCTTTGGCTATTGAATTACCGCAATCGTTTCCTGTGGTCGCCTGGGCCAAACCTGATATATCATTAAAAATACCTAGCTGCTCTTCTTTCCGGACTATTCTCAAGAGGTACAACAACATTGCAAGTCGGACACGGAGGTACGCAAGAAGCTCAGAGAAAAAGGTATCCGCTTTAACCTACTTAGCCTAGCAGATTGCGCATCACGGATGGAGACCAGACATGCTTCTTCGAATACTCCTGCAGCTACCTCTGCCTGGCTTGATACCCGCTAAGAGATCTGTCAGCCCTCAATAATCATTCATCATCTCTCGGTCCAGTTCATGATTATCTCCCCTGTTCTCTCCCCCAATTCCGGATTTTCCCTTTGTTGCCTCCTGTCGAACGGCACGTCTGTTTATACCACTTTTTTCCCACTTTGCTGAATGCACAACCCCACTCCTGAAGAGGGTTTTTCCTCCTTTACTTTCCATGCTGCTACTAATTGATGATTCTCCTTCATTTTGGAGCTCCAGAAGAACCTCTACAAAGTGCACCAAGTTAGTTTCTTGTCAGCAGTACTCCCTTGCCTTGGAACGTTGTTTTGATGTATGTTAGGAGGACGCTCTGCCTCGCCCTTAGGAAATTTTTTCCCCTACTTCCCTAGGTTTTTTTGCCGCATATGACACACCGAGGGTCTATTCCCACTCTCGGCATATAGGACAAGTACTTTACAGTTGCCTACCAGTTTTTTCTTTGTTTTTGGGTTCAAATCTTCTCTACGCCTTCCCAATTTTTGTGGATGGCGTTAGACAAAGGCAGGGTGGGCATTTTAACGCCCGTTAGGTATGTTTTATGTTCCTACACATTGAGATTTTTCTATATTGCTATGGTGTGTCTCCTCAGATGTTTGCTGCTCTTGAGATGCACTACGTTATACAGAAATTTCATGCCTCAGGACCACGTCCCTTACTGTCTATATGGCGTCACGTGATCAAGCGGATTTCTCCATCCTGTCCTGGAATGTCCGTGGCCTCAATTCCAAAGTTAAGAGAGCCCCACAGCTAATTCTTTGGAGGCGAATTTTAATGCTCAACTTCATGCTAAAGGAGCCGTACACCTTCATGTAACTGAGGCCATGAGGATGGATCGTTACAAAAACAAGCTTTTCGAGCAGGGGGACCGCAACGGTCGCTTGTTGGCTACGATGGCTCAAAATGAGCAACCCATCACTTCGATCCCCAAAATACGTAGCCCTTTGGGGGACACAGTCTCTTCCCTGCCTAATATCCTAGAGGCCTTCCATCAGTTTTACCAGACACTGTATACATCCCAGCTGACTCACGACTTCTTGCCTGCTGACTTGGTTGGACCCTTTAGCACTTGGCTGGTTATCAGACATGTAGAGGGAGGTTTCAGTATGTCCCATAACACCTGAGGAGGTTCTCTTGGCTAGACTTAGTTACTGACACCCGTCATACCCGACATTAGCAGCCCATTACTCAAAACAGTTTTAGAATTTTAGACGTAAGTTCTCTCGTTATCCAGACATCCTCCGTGTTCTCCTACTTAGGAAACCACCAAATATTTAGGCGTGATACACTCGTACTGAGTAACTCAGGTCGTCTCGGGGGAGTCAGTCCGTCAACCTCACATCTCTTCGGACCTTGCCACGTTCTTCGAGAGGTACCCGGAACATTTTAAGATACCCTTCTGGTAGGCCAGGGCCACTGAAGGGACATCCCTTCCTTGACTACCGGTTCTCTTGGAGGAGTCCACAATACCCTGTATGACTTTGGAGGGAGATGTACAGACTATTGGTCGGTTCACGATTTCCCAGGTTGGTTCAGTCGTCCGTTCTTCAGCAC
>BLSH010160854.1:2587034-2607655 GCA_018402905.1 Glandirana rugosa | reverse complement strand
CTGACTCTATTTTACCCTCATGTTACATCTTACACCAAAGAGACTCGTTAGTCTGGCTTCGTGTTAAACGTCCCACCTGACAAGTTAGTAACACAAACGAACACTCTTGACTTGCACCTTCCGTACCCTTTCGTCCATTATAAATTTGTCTACCCTCGATCCATTTAACTTACTATTTCACTCATTCCTGTTCCTCCTGTTACAGGCTAATCATTGTTAAACTCTCTGGTTAAATTGTAATATAAACCAGGTGTGTTACGCAAGGCCATCAAATATTTTTACTCCCTCCCACCCCAAGTCGGTATCCCCCCGCAAACCTCTTCACCGACAGGACCCCATTACGAGTGTAGATTCTGGTCGGGGGGGGCTGGTCTTAGATGTGAGCATTACCCCAGGACAGCCACTTCTCCAAACGCCCCCCTATGGCTGAACCCCACCCTCCCTCATTTTTATAAACTACCGGAACGCATTGTGTGGACCAAATATAATGTTAAATTGGTCTCTCAAATTGTTACTAATCGGACATTGTCCTCCTTGTCCTTACTCACTTTATCATTCAATTTACCTAGCTCCCATCTGTTTAAATATTACCTGCTTTCCCATGCCTTCCACGTTCAGTTCTCACAAGCAAACACAATGATTGAACAGTCCACCCTGCAAATTGTGCTTCGGTCTGATTGCTCAGAGAAACCACATTCTACATTGTACTCCCATTTTATCTCAGTCTCTCTCCCGGTATTGGAGGGCCTTAGGTCTAGATGGCTGTGGAATATACCTGACCTAGATAATGATGACTGGGATGATGTGTGGGACTTCCCCTTCCGATCATTGGTCTCCTTGAAAGACCGCTTGGTCCAGTTTAAATTGGTGCACCGGGCCTACTTCACACCGTACAGACTCCACAAGCTGAATCCCGCATGTCCCCCCGAGTGTTGTGCGGTGTGGCCCTGGGGGACTTCTCGCACATTTTTTGGACCTGTCCACACATAGTTGGATTCTGGGAGGAGGTAGTGGCCCTGTTGAACTCCATTATTTCCACCCCCTTGCCATCCTTGATGTCTGTATGCCTGCCGAGTTTGGTGGAGGAGGTTCTGCCTACGGTGAACGTTAGCTAATATCACATTGTTTTATGCCAGAAAGGCCATTGCCTTGCATTGGAAGAAATCTACCCCTCCCACACTTCCATATTGGAAGCAATTGGTTAATAACAGCTTACCACTGTATAAAGACACTTGTATGAAGAAGGGATGCCCCCACAAGTATGATAAAGTCTGGGCTGGATGGTTGGCGGAGCCCTGTACGGCCTCAGACGAACCCACCACCTCCTGAGTACGATACCACTACTTCTAATATCGTATAGATTATATGGTGCTGTGGCAAACATACTATGTTATTGTTCCATTGTTATCTTTGTTCTGTCTAGGCCAGTTGTTATTGTGGTAACTGGAAGGACCCTCTTATATTGACTGCCGATATATATAGGCCATGACACTGGAGATGTGATCCGGTGAGTGTTTCAGTGAAGTACTTATACCTTGCTCAACATGTACTGGGTTTGTTTTGTTGTCTGAAAATAATAAACAGATTTCTCAAAAAAAAAGTCTTTACTGGGTGGTGACAGGTAGATACCTTCCTTTGCAGGGAAGGGGGGGGGGGGGGTTGGCTAGAATGGGGTCTCAATAACGTTAAGTGCACTAAAAGACAGGTAGACTTTATGCCTGCCCATTCACTCTAGCAATTGAGAGAATCCTGTTTGGGGTACACACTCACAATGATCCTTCAGGCCCGATAGCCCAGGATGCCACAAGCTGAAGCAAAGAGGGGTAAATCTCCATGCACCAAAAGGAACAAAAATATTCTGTTCATTTCTGTAGAAGAGTTTCTTCCAATCTTCTTACAGATTCAACTTATACACAATGGAAACCTATACTGAGACAAATACAGCGCCTGCAACAGTTGCCTGGCTGCCGCTGGTTTGGAGTACTTTCAAATGCTAACCTGAAACAAGCATGCAGATGCAGAAAAGTCAGACTAAAAGGGCATGCTTATTCCAATAAAAATGACTGCAAAGCACTATTTACAGAATCAACAATGGCAGCCTCTATAGTTCATCCCTAGGGTTCCCTTTAAAGGAGAAGTACAGCCAAAGGTCGTTTGGCTGTACTTCTCCTGTGGATCACAGGAGTGCAGTTCGTTCTGCAATCCTGTGAACAGTTTTCAGCAGACAGCAGGATGACGTCACAGAGCCGGTCCAGGCTCGGGCAAGAGCTCTTTTAAGGCCACATTTGTAACATTTTTAGTCTCACCTTGTGACATAGTTCAGGAACTCTGCAGACTCCTGAAGAAAAAGAAACAAAACAACATGCAAATTATCAACAAAAAATCAAAAATCAAAAATCAAATCAGATATGCAAATGCAGTTAATAAACCACTGACCCTACTTTTGTTTTAAAAAATTGCTTTGGGGGGGTTGCAGAATTTTCAATACAACATCTATTGTCTCGCCTACCTTACTAGTGAAGTTGCCCTGTACCAAGCCCTCCACATAAAGACGAGACTTGAACTGGTCTACGAAAGAGTTCAGCTGCTCCAAGCTCACACCCTCTACAATGGTCCTGTATTTCTCAATCATAGACCAGCGATTATGTTCCAGGATGATGAGGCGAACGTCTCTGAAAATACAGAACACAAGCCAGGCTCTAACCACTTGCACAAAACAGATAAACTTACTGATCCAGTATGCAGTTGCTTTCATAAACAAAATAGTAGTGCTCAGTGGAAAATGCTACAGAAGAAAGGATCCATTATCTACAGTATAATTACTGTATACATACACATCTAACATACATACAGGGTGTGACATATTAATTCCCGGAATGTCCACACCTTAGCACTATGGTGGCAAGTCACACAGCCACTCACACTCGAGCGTGTACCAACATGTTCTAACTTGCACTCTTCTGGGTCACAGACCAGTTGACTCTTTAGGGAGTAGTAGAAGGAATAACATGTGTGTGCATGTTGGTGGAAAATGAATGACAGGAATCTGAAGCAGTGGACTAACATAAAATTTTGCGTGATAATTGGCAAAAGTGCGAGTGAAACTTTAGCTCTGTTACAACGGGCTTATGGCGACTATTCCATGAAGAAACCAAGTGTTTTTGAATGGTATAGGCAGTTTAGGAGGTGCGGGAAGATATCCACAATGATGCCAGACGTGGGCAGCCAACACCGCAAATGATGGATGCAAATGTGCAGAGTGTGAACCCTCGTACGCTCATGATGGTCTGTTTTTTTTCTTTAATCACAAGTTCAAGGTCATAGTTCACTACACGTGAGGAAGTCACGTGATCGTGACGTAACGTAACGCGTAGGACCGGAACTGCGACCCGAGACCAGAAGTCGGGTGAGAAGTGTATGCACCTGTAGCACTTTGATGCCCATATTGATTTTATTCATGTAAGCAGCGGTTTTACTTTTAATAAACTGTGGATTGTAAATTACTACACTATGGGAGCCTATATTTTATATCCCTTTCTATGAATGAGGATTACTATCCCATCTACTGGTCGGATAGGGTGTGACGTGGTAGAACCCTAAGGAGGTGTTTGGAGGACGAGTTTCTATGGTTCCAATCACTGCTGTTGGATTTACAGCAAAAGGTGTAATTTACACCTTTTTAAGGTGAGCGCTCTGTGAGCACAGAGGAGCACACGGGCACAGGAGCCCATCTGGAGGCACATAGTGGAGCTAACCAGACAGACTCCTCGTTCACTGACAGGAGTGGATGTGTCACTGGTCTCATGTCACTTGTCTGAAAGCATCTGTTCAGTGTTTTGCACAATATACAGCACTGTGTGTCTATCAACTGAAATATTGCACTATAGCACCACCGTGTGGGCGAAATATGAACTTCGTTAATTTTTATGAACTTTCAATACATTTACTTCAGGATGATTTATTGAATTGTAGTTGATCTTTTTTCACCATGTTACACTGAGGTGTATTATTGTAAGGAGGCACCTGAATTACTTACAAGGACACTATCCATTAAGCACTATTATTACGCACTATTGTACTTTGTAACTGTGAGTTTATTATTGATAGTATTTATCAGCGTCCATTCCGCACTGTTCCTTTTTGCATTTTATATTTGCACTTTATCATATAATATTGCACTTTATGGAGCATCATTCTGTTATTTATTATTATATATTTATTTCATTTATCTTGACTGCGCAGTACCCTACGTACCTCATTATATATTTATAGCTGTAATGAAAAACCTGCAACCCTATTGAACTCACAGACCTCAAACATCGCTCTCTCTCCGTGTGCATGTTTAACTCCTTCCCACTGGCCCTGGTGCCCATTGAAACAGATCTGTGGTCACATGATCAAAAGCCGGCCCCGCCAGCTACCAATCTTTAGGTTGGGCTGAGAACGGTCTTTGACAGCTCTGTCTTTGTGATGAATAGTAGGTGCCTCCCCAGTTTGACAGCTCTTGATTACTCCTACACAGAGTTACTCAGCCGGCGTCCTCCCGAGGCTTCAGCTTCCCGCTGACATACGGCGCTCGTGGACTCTTCCACAGGGACATCCCGGTGTCTCTTCTGCAATGCTGGATGTGGAAAGCACCTACCCTTAGTAGCACTATGGAAGTGCACCTTATACTGTCAATATTTTTGTATTTTAACCAAATAAAATAATGCTGCACTAGGATTTGCCTGGCGCTTTGCTTTCTTTTTATGCCTCCCTGTATTTGTGCTGAGTGCGTGCGGCGAGCACGCTCTCAACACACAAACATTGGCCATCCAGCGGCACATATGTGAGGCGTATGGATGATAAAGCTCACCCTTTTACCGCTGCATATACATTAAAGCAGTCAAAAAGGGGTTAAAACCTAGAGAAGTGTTGTATCTTGTCCTTCACTGCCACCTAGTGGACCTTCTCCAGCATTACATGCCATTGGTTTTCACACCTGGCCTCATTAGCAACTTTTAAAGTTTAAAGTCTACACTTCTGTAAGTTTAAGCCCTGGTTCCCATTGACACGATTTGGCATGCGATTTGACATGCCAAATCGGCAGCAATGGCACCATCCTAATCGGTGTGATGCCGCACTTGCGGCGCCACACCAATTTAAAAAAATAGTTATTGTACTACTTTTTACGATTTCCATAGTCATCTGTGCAGAAACCCGCACAGATGCCTGTGAAATCGCCACCGAAATCGGGACTGACATGCGGGAATGAAATGGAGCGAATTCAGCTGAACTCGCCCAATTTCATTCTGCACTCAGTGTGAACCCAGGCTTAACCAGTGTTCTCGCAGCGGTCTTAATTATGCTCTGTCTGTGTCCACTCAAATTATGCTGCAAGCCCTACTAGGACCACTTGTCTGGAACCTAAACCACTCCAGTATGTACCCAATGCGCCGATCACGCTGGAATTTCCAAGAGTTGCACCATGGAGCAACAGCAGCATATTACACACACCATCAAGAGCTTTGATGAAGACCTAATGCTTTGAAGTTAACAGGTAACAATGAATCATGATACAAGTGTTTCAGGAGAGATCAGCAATGGTAATATTTCTCTCAACATAAATTTCCTTCCAAGGAGTGAATAGGAAAGAAGGTGGTGCCATTTCAGTAATGAAAGGTAAAACAGATATGCATTAAAATGACTGGGTGCACAAATATGAGCAATTACTTTGGCAAAAGGTTTGTGCAAAGAGCTGACAGGATCTCAAGGAAGCGGCGTGTCAATTACCTTACGTCAGTAGGTTGTCTAAAATGTTGACCTTTACTTTGGTTAAATTGATCAAAAGCAACAAAGTAAAATCAAAATTGTATTATGTCGTCAAAGTAGGAATATGTATACTATTAAACATATTGAAAATATTACAGGACAGAGATATGTTAAACCCAAAGTGCCATTTATGCAATCAGAAGGTACATGCACAGTAAACACTCACTTGCAAAGTTTCTCTGGTTTTATAAGGAGATTGAAGTAGGTCTTTTTCAGCTGCTGTGTGATCATCTCAAATACGTCAGGAGAAGCTATGAAGTCTGCTAGGTGGTCAATGATCAATTCAAAGAGAAGCTACGCAAAGGGATACAAAACACATAACAGATGTTAATCCTTAATTTACATGCTCAGGACCTAAATTATATTAACACTGAAAGGCGTGGAAGAGTGCACGGTAAAGCCTTATTGAACAGTAGTAATCTGCATGACTGCTTTCATAACAAATTCCAAAACTATTAAGATTTGTAATTTTTTGGAGTACATTACAGGAAGCAGAGGAATTAGATATTCATGACTACTTGGGTTACGCAGCCACCTTCAGGTGAATAGACACTGGCCAAAACAAGCATAAATACCCACCTAGGTATAACCCCTCTCAGCTCACTTAAGCCTCAGTTTTGCACACAATAAGGAACACAGATAAGAGAGGAGGGCTCCCTGTGATTTACAGGACAGAGAGGACTTCTAGATATTCATGAATACTTGGGAAGTCCCAAAGTATTGAACATGAGGGGTTGGAAACACGGCGACAAGACCAAAATGCCAAAACTGGAAAAACAGAACAGGGGGAATCCCACTAGAAAGCCTCTTGAAAGACCTTCTGCCCAAAACTGGCATCCACAGAGGCGTGAACATCTTCCTAGTACATTTAGTAAACGTATGAAGAGCAGCATTACAAACTTGTACAGCTTGATGCTGAATAGCTCAGGGATATATTGGTTGATCCAAGGGCTCCTGAGGGTATTGAGCTGCAGGGCTCAGGAGACCTCATCAAAGGTAGCTACTGTCTTCCCTAGCGCATGCCCGGATTGAGGAGCTGTCCAACAACTTCAGGGACTCCGATTCAGCTCAGGGAGAGAGGCATTTCTCCTGCAGGAGCAATACCTTCATCTGCATTGTCAAGTACCAAACCTAAACCCTCCAGGTGTTGAGTCACACCGCGCCTGTTGGGGATGCATTCAGCAGAAGTCCAAACACCCAGTAGCGTGAAAGCAGGATTAAACCCAAATACGAATACTATATTGCAGCTTACCAGTTCTTAGATGGGGTGCCTGCATTTGATTTATTTTCCTTTATTTTCACCTGTTTGTCCTGCCAGGGAACTGCAATGGGCAGTTTAGCAGCTCCCGCCTACGCCCACCTTTTTGTGGTCCTCTAGAGAGGAGATGCATATTTTCCCCTCCAAGTATTTTAACAGCCTGAAACTGTGGATAGAGTTCACGGATGACATTTTTGTCAATTGCACAGGTCCAAGGGAGGAGCTACAGCATAGGTAGTTTCTTGAATCCTATTGTGGAAGGTATTCACATTAATCCGGAGATTTTGTACACAGATATTCCCTTCCTGAATGTTAGGGTGCTGGATAGTGCCGGCCCCAAAGCCTTGGCTTATTTGACCGATGTGACATTGCATTAATAAATAAGTTAATGTTTCTTTATTGCCAGTAAACCTTATTTTTCAACAGACCAAGCTGTCCAGGAAAAGTGGCCGTTAGTGTGTTGAGACAAATCATTTACCACTTATAGGGGTGCTTACACTGGTCAGCTTTATTCATCTAAGTCCTTTATCCCAAAAAGAAAAATAAACAGTTGCTGTAGCTGCTTAAGGAGTGTTACCTAGAGTTTGGCTGTAAATCTGCTAGTGCATCTAATGCTACCCTCTCCCCAGACTGACAATGCTGTTTTCCAAAAATGTCTCCCTTGCTCCTTCATCCAGAGTGGAGCCACCCTAAGACAGGAAGAGTGTCCTGGCCAGATCACCAGATAAAAAAAATATATATATATATTAAAAAAATATCAATGCAGCCACCACCTATGAGGTTTCCTGTTAGCATTGCATCAGCAGATCAGTCAACTAATCAGAGAGGAGGAGGGTGCAGAGTGGTAAAGTGAGCTCACCGCCTCCACTGTAGGAGGTACACCAAGGGACATCGAATGGTGGAAAAATAAAACTACAGCAGCTGTAAACCTGCAGAGCTCTCTAAGGTCTTGTTTACACATTTGCTTCAAAACATGGCATTGGACACACTTTTTTAAAGCACTCTGAACGCCAAAGCACCCATCACTACATAGTGTAAACAGTCCTGTTTACACATTGCTTTTGCTTTGCTCTGCTTCAAAAATGATACCCCATGTCGCTTTAGTGGTGCTCTAAAGCATCTTCAAAGCCTCCATGAAAGTCTATAACAAAGCTTGCTTCAAGCACCTGCAGCTTTTGAGAGGCTTTTATTCAGCTTTAGCTTCGCTTTGGAGGTATTGCAGAGATATCAGATATCCACACACTCACATGGCATCCGTCAAACTTCATTAAAGCTTCAAAAAAGCATTACTGAAGCACACAGAAGCATCAAAAACACATTTAAAAGACACACCAAAGCGGTAGGCGCTTTAACGTGTGTTGAAGTTGAAACAAGTGTAAATGAGCCCTAAGGGGGAAACCATGGAAGAGAAAGTTCCGTGCACACTCTAATTGTGCTGCATCAACAGGTCCCAGCCACGGAGAAATGGTGGGAAATTTATTGGTGGTTGGAAATAACAGTGCCCAGCTGGCAAAGTAAAAACAAAGTGTTTACAGTACATGTCTTTGCCCTTTGCTTGTATGTGGTTATTATCAGAAATGCATCAATCTGCTGTCCACCAGGAACAGTGCCCATTGCCTCACAGTATTCAGCAGAACTGTTAATAGTAAAGTGCTGTGCTCTCCATTAATGCTGCATATGAGCCAGCCGCATTACATGCTGATCTGATCATACTCTGGACATGACCAGGCCCTAGTACTGACATATAACAAGGAATCCTCAGACAACACTGACCTGACCGTAAATGTGACTTTCACTGATAGCTGGGACACAAACATTTGTCATTACTAAGAGTGCAGGGCCATCACAGAGAGAACAGCAGTAGGGGGAAAAAATGGGAAACCCGGTAGACTGGAGAGAATTGCATGATTAAAAGGTTAAGTTCACCTTTTGGAACATGTAACATGTTGCAGCAGCTGCAGCCTCAAAAAAACCAAAACAAGTTTACATGGCCCGAAAACCGGAAGTGACGTCATGGCGTCGCTCTGGTCCTCCAAGGGCATAGAGGTGTGTGCGGTGGCTATCTTGCCATTGCTTATCGCTATGGCAAGGCACTGCCGGCGCCGGATGGTTCCTGGGCTCAGCGATCAGTAGCTTATCTCTCCTCTGAAAGAATGGTTACAAGTTTAGGACAATCATACTCACTGAAAGCTTGTGGTTGAACCCCTTCACTTTGATGACTAGGCCATGTTCTCCAGCCACCAGTTTATATTCGAGCTGAGCGACATCTGCTTCATAGGCAGGTTCTGCCAGTGTATGAGCCAGAATATTGACAAAAATGTCGAACAGAACCAAGCTGAAACAGCAAAACAGGGCAGAAGGCTGTCAGTAATTATCAAAAAATCAATGCTTTTGAAGCCACTAGATACAACTTTTTACATAGGTATGCAATAATAGTAAAGAAATGCATGTCAGAGAAAAGAGAACACAGCGTTAGGTGGTAATCAATATGCAGCACAACATTTGCACATTACTTGATTTTATAGCTGGCTAAAATAAAATATTTAATGGAATGGAAGTTGAAGATAATTGGTGTTACAGAGAATAACCCAAAGTAGAAAGATTGGACAGCCTTAAATGTTATTAATAGTACATTTCAATCAAACATGAACAGGTTGCACTTAATCTTCTATTTTACTCCTTGGTCACATTTACATGTCACAAATCCATCCTTGATATTACTGGCATTGTCAGTTGATAGTAAATACCTAATGATTCTGCCTGTATGCTCCCCCATGCAGCACATCTTGTGTACTTCACACATTGGTAGCATTGACAGGCATGCATGAACAGGGAACTACAGGATTTCATGCCCACAGCCCAATTGTCTTCCTGTGATGTCAATCTTCTGCTCTATATGCAATGACTGACAGCGGTTCCTGTCCTGCTGTAAAAAGGTATTTCCTTTGATCACCCAACAGTCAGGTTACATGGCCGGATGCTGCAGCTCAAGCATGCCCGTGTGCAGTGCAGAATTACAGCAGTCACATGATGGCTCTTAAAAATAAGTAAGAAAAAAAATAGGATTTTTAACTTACCAGTAAAATCCATTGCCTGGAGAACAGTACACTATATAGGCTCTTTTATGACAGGGTTATACAGCAGCCTTCAGGTGATTAGACAACAAAGCAAAAAAAAAAAAAAAAATGGGCTGCCGGGACATCCCCCTAAATAACCCTTTCAATCCTAGCTAGATTTTTAGCGAGCAAGGTGGAGCTTAGGAGCAGAGGGGAGGGACCTGTGTCCTGTATACTGTACCCCAGGAAAGAGAATTTACAGGAAAATCATTCTCTCGTCATACAGTACAGGACACAAGCTCTTATTATGACTGGGATGTCCAAAAGTTGTCCAACTGAGGGGTGGGAAACACAACAAACACCAATAAGCCCACAAAAAGAAGCAAGACAAGAAGAGCTTGAGAGACTAAGAGAGAAGATTGTTAACACCTTAAGACCGAAACCAGCAAGAGGAAAGGCCTAAAAATCCAACTGGTAGAATAAAGAATTAATGAATAATTAATATATGAACAAAAGCCTAGGTGACAGCCTTGCAAATCTAATTAACAGACGCCTGATGCACTAACAGTACTGGTAGATTGTGCCGTAACAGGGACAGAACACTGGCCCTTGTGACAGAAGGTCTGGCCAGTCTGGAAGGGCCCATGGAGCATCTGCCAGAAATCTTCAGTATGTCCAAGTACCACATACGCATGGGCCAATTCCGTGCAATGAGGGATACCCTGGGTTGAATGTTTAAAAACCTTTTGCCATCTAGTAGAAAGGATTAACAGGCAAATAACCCTATCCTAGTTTCACCCTCCATGATGGGCGTCCCCTCACAGGGGTCTTCAGGAACAGGGCTTTGCTGCAGGCAGACCACAGCCCTAGACCTGTAAAGCACGCTTGCAGCTAGATGCAGACATTGCACTTTGTGCCAAGGCGAACACCCACTGCAGGATCCAGTGCGTGAAGGCAACAGTACAGGTCATCACTGCATCTTCCACCTGGCAATTTCTAGATACAGTTCCCTGAAGGCTCAGCTACATGAGGAGCCACAGCAGCTATGGTGCAGCAGGAAGCTTGATAAAAATATCATCTTGGAATATAATCATCCAGAAAGAGAGAGACCTCCACAGAAAAGGTACTCTTCTCTCACTGAAGATAAAAAGTCCATAACCTAACAAAAATTGAGCTGGCTGGGAGTTGTAGCAGGAGATGTAGGGGATGACCCTGCAGCAAATATATATATATTTTTTTGCCACTGTTCAAACAAAATGATTAAAGAGCCTGTGACCTGCACTGCACGAGTAGGACAAGGTATCTGCCAAACTTTTTCTTTTTTTACACCCATATCAGCATTTTTTATACTATATTTGTATGCCAATGGCATTAGCTGGTTTAAAGAAGTATGGGTTTGGGTTTTTTTCCTGAATCATATTTACATAGGTGGATGCAGCATCAGTCTGATGCTGCATCTGTCCCCCGGCACTGAGAACCGAGCGATCTGACAGCTCCCCGAGCAGACCGACAGTCCCCAGCTCTCTGCTCTGCCCCCTCCTCACTCACTGGAAACGCTTCACTGTGGAGGGGCGGGGGCGGTCGGCTCAGTCTCTTACTGAGAGGCTGAGCCGGGTGTCAGTCATGGCACCTGGCGGATCCCGACATTATTTTTTGTTTGTTGGTCGTTACGAGCAGCACCATGCGTTTGGCAGGGTGTTCCCCCCAAATATCTAGTTTTATTATTGTCATGATGACGCGGTGCCTGGATTGATTTCAGCAGAGCGGACTTCAGCCCTGACTTCAGCTGACAAACTGACAGCATAGATAACAATGTAAAGTCAGTGAAGCTAAAATCTCAGGAAAATGTAAATCTTTCATAAGTCTGAGTAAAAATTTACTTTACATACTTTCATTTTCACTTTATCTCCCTTCAACCCTCCAGTTGCCTTTGGCTGACCTCAATGAAAAGAAACTCCAGCCAGATGGTAAATGAGGGATGATGTCACCGCATCCAGACAGACTGAACACAGGGACTGTAAATCAGACCTCTGAAGTAAAAGTAAAAAAGTTTTTACAGCTGCTTTATAGGAATTGCTAGCTGTGACGGGGGAGAGGGACAATAAAAAGCATACAACAGTCTCTATACACATGTATTGTTAGACAGTATAGAAGGAATCACATGCATTATTTTCAGTGCATCCCAAAGTATTTCAAGACGTGGCTTTTTTACAGGTGTTGTTCTAGTGCAATACCTGAACAAAGCTTGATTTTAAAAGTAACAAATGAAAAAAAGTGCTAGTTCTGACTCGCATTGACTGCAAGTTTCTATATGGTGTATATTAAAGCAGAGCTGAAGAGTGAAAATTGCTAGCAGGTAGTTTTTGATACAGCCATGCATGTGCAACTCAGAGTACAATTTCACCATTTTACACCAAAATAAAGAAAAACCCCTGTGCATATCTGTGGGAGTTACATCATTTGTGACCAGGAAAAAAAAAAAAGGAAGACTCCAGACCTAGAAAGTAGACCTGGAGAAGATTGCAGCAGTGATGACAAAGCGACAAGAGGGGACACCAATGTTGTTTCACTAGAGGAGGGCACTCTGGGACCTGGGCAGCAAGTCTGCAATAATGTGTACATAAGGAGTGCACACTTGAACATTATAACAAGAGCTATTGGAACCCCAGATAGTAAAGTTTAGCTTTAAAGAAGAAAATGGAACCATTCCAGCTGGATAGAAAATAATGATTCTGGGAAGAAAAATCAGCCTTCCGTTTAAAAAAATAGCATAAATTAAAAGATTCTTTAGGTAACATCAATTTTTCTGATTAACAGACAGTAAGAGGTTTTTACTATTTCAGAGCAACCTTTACATAAACAGAACAGATAAAAAAAAATTAATGAGTACAAAGAACTTACTTTTCAGGTGACTGTTGGATCAATGGGGAGATGAGATGAAAGCGGATATAAGCTGGAGAGGAGATAAAACAGTTATTCTATGCCCGCCACAGCTTTCTTTCTGTATTATTACTTCTGTAAAGCCCAACCAGCAGAAGTATGGACTATTCTTAAAGTGTTACCTTTAGGTATCTTAAACTTGTTGTCCTTTTTGTACCATAAGCAGCCCTGCACAGTGTTCACAATCCTCTCTGGATACTGTGTGTCTGGACAGTCAGAGGCCTTCAGTTTGAAGTCGGTGGCTGTGTGAGAAGTAAAATCATAGTAATCATCACGACAAGAAGACCAAATACACAGAGGGCTCAATAATTAATGAGTTTAAAGTCAAGGAAAATTGCACAAAGAGAAATACAAGCTGCCAACACTTTCACTAGACCTATAGTGAGCAAAGGGAAAACTCAGATAATAATGTGTGGCACTAATCAAAAGTGAAACATATCTCAACGTGGGCGACTTCCAAACTCTTTAACTGGGTAAAGATTGGGAAATTCAGTCATTTAAAGTGCAAGGAGACTAAATGGTTAATTATAACGGCAATACTATAGTGTGCACATAAAAATACATAAGCTGCTGGTAAACATAAATTGACAACACCTACAATAAAAACAGTTCATGTGGTACTTAAAGTGAAAATTGTGCTTAAAAATAGTCCATATAGTAAAACACATGTGATTGTGAATCACAAAAGACCAAACCTTGTTAATAGGAAACACAAAAAAAAAAACAAAGTCATGACCAAGCTAGCATCGCATGCCTGTTTTAACCTTTCTTTTGCCGGCTGATATCAACTTCAATGTAAGTGTACACTATATTTTAAATACATTTTATACTGATTTACGCTATATGGAGCCCTCAATCTCCTTATCTACCTATGGTTGGATATCTCTTGGGATGAGCACCATTGGAGACCCCCCTGGATGCTGATTGGCATTACAGAACAAGGCGACTACCTTTTGAACCCGGATCCTATCTCTGGAGATCTGCATTGGGGACATGCTCCCAAACCAGCCTGTTTGACCCATGCTGCCATATGGTGCATGTGTCCTACGAATCTGGTAAGATTCCATCTATATCACTATTAGATTTGTGCACTTCAATCCCAGTGGAATGTGATCAGTATTTACATCTATTTTGAAGAGCAAATAAGAATATATGAACTGTATTATTCACAAACATTTTTTTTTTGTGTTTCGCTTTATAGTCTTCCTATTAAAGCGGAGTTCCACACTGTTTTTTGTTTATTAAAAGTCAACAGCTACAAAAAGAGTAGCTGCTGACTTTTAATAAACAGTAACTTACCTGTCTCCCGGTCCAGCGACGGCTGCTCCCGAAGCCTCGCTCGTCCCCACCTTCCTCCCGACGGCCCCGCCATTCCTAGTGTGGGCACCCGGCCCGGCTTCACGGCCGGGCACCCGCTGCGCATCCCTAGTGGCCAGGCAATCTTCTGGGACCTGTGACGTGTCCCAGAAGATTGCCAGGAGGGAGGGGCCGCCTAGGAGGAGAGGAGTCGCCGCCTAGGCGGCCCAGAGGCGGAAGGTGGAAGAGGGACAGGAAGTCCCTCTGAAACCTGGGGACACACTCCCCCCCCCCCAAAAAAAAAAATGACATGCCAAATGTGGCATGTAAGGGGGTGAGGAGTGCTTAAAGCGGAAGTTCCATTTTTGGGTGGAACTCCGCTTTAACAAGGTTTGGTCTTCTTTGTGATTCACAATCACGTGCGTTTTACTATATGGACTATTTTTAAGCACAATTTTCACTTTAAGTACCACATGAACTGTTTTTATTGTTGTTGTTGTCAATTTATGTTTACCAGCAGCTTATGTATTTTATCCTTCAATATTTAGCCTACTGGGACCTCTCCTGACATGACATCAGATTGTGCCCTGTATGCCTTTGCACCTTATCAAGAGACATACAGTATTCCAGTTATAATTAACCATTTAGTCACCTTGCACTTTAAATTACTGAATTTCCCAATCTTTACCCAGTTAATTTTTGGAAGTCACTCACATTGAGCTATGTTGCACTTTTGATTAGCGCCACACATTATTATTATTTGCGTTTTATCAATAATTAAATGAGGAATGCACATTTTTATCATGTCCTCAAACAATAAAAAGGTGACCACTCTATCAAAGTGTAATGTATACATGAACTAAAATAAACTATAAAATGAAATACAAATCAGGAACCCCTTACCCTGTCTGGAAGTTAAAGATGTTATACAGCTATAAAATGTCACGGTCATTAATTACTGGTCTGTTAGAGAGGACTCCAATAGAATTAAATATTTGCATCCTAGCAGTAAGTTCTCAAGAAAAATGGTATGAACCATGGCATAAATAAACTTGGCGGAGGTAAGAAGGGGGGTTCATTTAACTTGTGTTAACACCAAAAATTCATTACTGCAAAAATCCTCATGGCTCCCTTTCCTGGCCTCCTCAGTACAGTATAGTACAACATAAATCTAGTTCATGAGCTACCCGTGTCTCCGCACTACCTTCCCATAGACTTGAATGGGGCATACACATACTGCAGAAGCAACATTTAAGTCTAAGTGACCTTTGTGCAAAGACCGCCCAGGATGCTGTAGCCATCAGGGCAGTAAGCAAAGACCCGAGGGAGCTGGCTTTGTAGTTTACTGTATTGAGGGGGCTATGAAGTGGGGCACTTAACAGCTGGTGAACTTTTAGTATGAAGGCTATAAAGCCTTTATAAATACTCCAATTTTTTTTTTTTTTTTTTTTTTTTTATAAAAAGGTGAACTAGCAATCGCGGTTGCATTTGTGGGTGTGTGCTAGGCAGCAGGGGTTATGTACATTTTTTTTTTAAACTTTAAAGTTACTTTTTAATTTAAATTTATTTCTATCAAACAGGGTTAAACTCCAGTGTCTCCCCTGCCCTATAAAGCATCTAACTGAGCAGAGATCTGTTCAGTTAGGCCTCATTCACACATTAATGTATACCCCACGTGAGGGCCATGTTTACCTGCACAGGGATGCACAGGTGTTCTATGAATCCCTGTGCACATCGTCCACTGATGTCAACTGGGATGTAACAGCTGCATGGACAAAGTTACTGCTCCCAATGCGACATCCACAACCCCAAAGGCACATTGTGTGAGTTCAGGGACAGGCACCCACACAGATATCAAAGTGGCAGCGGTGTGTTCAAGCAGCTGCTGCATCCTAATTGACATCAGTGAGACTGCCTGCATGGGAATACACAACACCTGTGCGGGTAAAACAAGGCCCTCACACGGGGTACCCATTGATATGCCCCATGTGAACAAGGCCTTACATGCTTCCCTGGCTACCTGAAGTGACTAAATTAGTGTCGCTTTCAGATCCATTCCGGGCAGAGGAGGTAGAGGAAAGGATGTTCCTCTGTCTCCTCCTGCTCACTATTTTGAAGCCCTCCGATGCCATCAGCTTGCGCTTAATCCTTCACTCTTTGGACATATGTTGTACATCCAAAGAGTGGAACCAGTTAATGGTGGGGATTTCATTTTCTAGCTGCGCTAGAAATGCTACAGTGAGTATAGGACACTATCATCATTTTGTTCTGCTATACTATAATTCTTTAATTCACAAAGTCAACAGGAATTGTTTCACTGCACACTGACCGATGAACTTGTTTTCTGCTGGAAGGTGGAGGTCTGCATTTAATGGGAAGTCGGTGGCCCACAGATCTTTCCATTGTGCACTGATGTCTGTAAACAAAATAATGAACGTTATTACAAGTAGATGCTCAGGATTATATTTATAGAAAGTATAAAAGGACTTCCTCCTACACGTATCTGACATATCCCCCAGGGTTTACTAAAAATCTATCATACGACATCTCCTAAATGCTGCTAAAGCCTGTATTCCCAGGTTCTGGAAAAAATCTCAACCTCCATCAATAACAAATTGGTTATACAAAGTAGAAGATATAAATAAAATGGAAGACCTAGTCCTGACTTCACAACATAAACGCTAACAATACACTAAGACACGGGGAGCATGGAATATGTTCCTCCTTTCTGATGAAGGCAAAGCCCTTTTCGAGCAAGGCATCTCATGATTGTCTGATCTGACTAACAGCCGAAGGTAATCGGTCACTCCATTGTCCCTCCACACCCCCCCTCCCCCTTCTGTGGTCTCTTCCGTTTTCTTTGTTTTACTCTTCCTTTCTCCCTTGGTCACTCTACTTTCTATTTCTTTCTTTTGTTTTATTCATTACAACTTACTATTTTCTTTTTATGTTCGGTAAATGGAAAATGTAGTCGGGCTGGGGTTCTGCAATTTTCTTTGGATCACGTAAAGAGCAGTACCAGATACACCCATAATAAGCTGAGATGTTGCAAAGGGTTGTGTTGACCCGTGTCCTAGATGTACTACGCACAGACGCTTAAGCTGTCATTATAATTGACAAAATATTTTTGCTGCATCTGATTATGTACTGTTCATGCTGCTGTTTTACTCCTGCCTGACACTGGTAATAAACATTATATTTGAAAAAAGAAAGTATAAAAGGAATGTTATGTTTTTCAACATGACCTCCAAGAGTGTTACCTTCAACATTGTACTGCGTGCCAAACCATTTCTCCTTCAGGTCACACTTGCCCTCATTGGCAGGAGAAAGAAGCAACAGATTTGCTTTATCAGGAGTAAGGCCTCGAAGAGCATCTGCAATTACCTGAATGCAACAAGAAGTGGAAATATATTAGAAGTCATCTGAAGAAATTCACTGAACATAAGATTTGCATTCAGCCCTGTTCTTGTGAGCGGTTAGACCCAGTCGAAATGCTAGCCCTAACTACAGCAAAAGAAAAGTTCTCTTTATGCAAGCAAATCAATCACCTAAAATGGCCACATAAATGCCAAGTAGAGCATCTAGAGTACTGTTTATCAACCTTTTTTTCAGTCACTGCTCCCTTTAGAATTGCGCACAATCCCTGGGCACACCAGTCTGAGGGTTCATTCACACCAGGAGGTGCATCCAAGCACACATGCTTTTTTGAACGTTCCCACATGTCACGCTTTTTTAATGAACTGCTCTATATGTGTGAAACATGCAAAAGGGTGCTGGCATGATTTTTAAAATTGCACAGCACCAAAACGCATGGCACTATGGAACCATGCGTTTTTAGCAGGCACAAACGTATGTGCATTTGCTAGATGCGTGGGGGCTGTCATCAAGAATTAATGGCACCCACACTCGTCTGCAAAAGGCAGCACATATTTGTGTGATAAGGGAAAATGTGTGATTTTACACAAGGTACCGCACTGCACCTGGTGTGGACAAGCCCTAAAACGTACACTGTGAGGCAGAATTCAGTTGTCTGTAGGTTGGAATTCCCACCCCCCCATCCCAAATGCCTCCCTCCTAACACAACCCCCCCCCCCAATCACAAACCCCCCCAGCACAACCCCCCTAAATTCCCCCTCCCAGCACAACCCCCTCCAACCCAAATCCCTAATCACCCTCCCAGCCCACCCCCCCACCCCCCAAAAAAAATCTCCCCTCCTAGCACAACCTCCCTACCCACTCCCGAACCCCCCCTCTTCCTAGCACCAATTCTGTCCCTACAGTAGTGACAGCAGCAGTGAGGGGGAGAGAACCGAGAGGTGTGGGTTGTGCTCTCTCTACCCTCCCAGCTACTCTCCTTCCTCTACATTTAGATCTGCGTGATCCTTTGTTAGCTCCTGTGCTAAATGAGGCAGAGCGCACTGTAAATTCCTGTGTACAGAAGAGGCTGAGAGCTCAGTCTGCATCTCCCCCGCTCTCTGCATTCTTGCCGGCAAACAGTTGGTAGGCCGTGATCGGGTGGCCAGCATGGCTGTTTTGCCGGTAAGAGTAGAGAGAGGAGCAGAGAGTGGGGAAGGTGCGGGTGGAGCTCTCTGCCTTTTCTGTACACAGGACTTTACAGTGCTTTCTGTCTCATTTAACACAGGGGCTAACAGAGGATCGCACAGATTGGGCTGTTGCCACGACACCCGGGTTGAGAAACACTGATCTAGATTATAGTAAAAACTCTCAAAAACAAACAAAACTGCAGTAAGCCCTTTTTCATCAGTGGGAGCCCAAACACTGTTCGTTTTAAAGCAGAACTCTGGGGAAAAAACTTTTTTCCGTGTCCTTGTTGCTGATCTCCTATCTTCACCAACTATTCCATCCATCTTCTTCTGAGCTCTATAGTTCCTCTGCAATAGCCTGCTGAACTTGCTGAAAAAAACGTTACTGCCCAGTGATTTACTGTTTGTAAGACCGCTGGCTGATATTTCTCCTGTACCTGCCAGCTAGTGGTCTTGTAACTTCCCATCTGTAGTTTTCTAACAACGAGCAGGAATTTCTATTTCCTCCTGCTCACTGTAGTGGGCGCAGGGGGTCTCACAGCCCCCCGGTGGTTTTCTCCTCCTCTCTGCCAGCAGCACCACCGCCGCCCGCTATCTCTCATCAATGAGAAAGCGGAAATCTTGGCTACGACAGGTATTTCTAGTATGCCCGCTATGTGAAACACCGCTCGCTGTAACTTCCCTCCCCCTCTCAGGCCCGCATTGGAACAGTGCGCTCTGCGCTATCACAATGCGGGTCTGGGAGCAGGGAAGTTACAGCGAGCAGTGTTTCACATAGCAGGCATATCTGTCATAGCCGAGATCTCTGCTCTGTCATTGGTAAGAGATGGCAGGCGGGCGGCGGGGGTGGTTGATCTGTCATTGATGCCCACTCTGCACTGGGCGCTGATAAGCGGCACTGGTGAGACTGCACTGATGGGCACTGATAAGCTGCACTAGTGTGACAGCACTGATGGGCACTGATAAGCCGCACTTGTGGGAGCGCACTGATAAGCTGCACTGGTGGCCACTGGTGTGACCGCACTGATGGGCACTAATAAGCGGCACTGGTGAGACTGCACTGATAGGCACTGATGTGACCGCACTAATGAGGCTTCACTGATAAGAGTTAGATGCCGTACACTGCCAAATATCTGTAGGAGGGGTTTCCACCATCCCTGCAAAGTTTGCAGTCATTTTTATGTCTTATTTTCAGTGTGATGTGACTTATGCGTGACATATCGCAGAGACCGTTATTGTGGTAATATTGAAGTTTATTGAGATTGCCAAACATTAGAGGGTTCCACCATTATTGTGTTATTGATTAGTAAGCTAGCGCTGCACTTTTCTGTTTTTTTCTCATGCGGACATTTACTTGTGCTACATGCTGATGTAAAACATCATGGTCCGGTTCTTTCTGTGGTGCGGCTGGGGATGTTCTCATACACCATACCAGCACTGATTGCGGTTAGAAAGATCTCAATTATATCAGAGTAGAGAGTGTATAAAATATCATTATGGGATGTGTGTACAGTTCAGTAATGATTACAGAAGTAGGGGTCGGCGTGGTGTCTTTCTTGGCCTGGTACTACAAAATGTAGTCGTACATCGTGTTCATTTACAGGCGTACTCTTTTTTTGTCTTTTCACGTCGCGATCGAATGATTAGTTATTGTGTTATTACCACCTTGGGAGATTACAAACCGTTAGAGTTATTTGAAGTTATAATGGTGTTATT
>BLSH010160854.1:2568620-2585556 GCA_018402905.1 Glandirana rugosa | reverse complement strand
AAAGGAAAAACGGGTCCGATAGGAGACGGAAAGTGGAATTGGTCTTGTAACAAGACAGAAAACCTAGGTCAAGTAGTCTTCCTTTAGAAACGTAACAGACCTACACCCACCCCAACACGTTCACATAAAAAGTCTATGACTAAAAAAAGTCTTTCTGACTAATTTAAATAAATTAAGACCTATCGGAATCATTCCCACGGGGTCGAAGAACAAAATGGTCGAGATCCACCGAGTTTGTCTGGAAAACAAGTTCGAATATCAGAGTTTCAATTCAAATTTCAAGTGGAAATGTGGTAGGGCCGGTCCATGCGTAAGCTGCACCCAAAAGCAGCCCAAGTGGCAATGCCTGATGCCAAAAAGCGGCCATAGATGGTTCAAATCTCGGCCGGTTCAGCAGGGACCAGCCGAGATTCTAATCATCTCTGGACAGGGCTGATTGTACCCAAGTCGATCCATTGATCGACTTGGGTACAACCAGTATGTCTGATTGTTTATGCAATTATTGCCAGTGGCTATAACTGCTAGCAATAATCACTGTGTTCTCCTGGCCGGGATGGTGTAAAGGTGAACTTTAAACTTAACTTTGAGACTATAAGCTTGAACAAAAGGTCTGTTTGAGCCACCTAGAGCTGGTAAAACAAGAAGCTGGGGCACCCTTACTAAGGCTATCCAGAATTAAATAAATTTAATCAGTCTTTCTGAAAAAAATCAGTATCTGAAAAATACACTTGCACAACCCCACCCACATCCAGACAATGCAAAGATTTCCTTCTGATGAACTGGATCCAAAAGACAGAACAATGTTCTGGTTAAGGTGAAAGGCAGAGGATAGCCTGGGCAAAAAGGAAATCCTAGGCCTCACCTTGTCCCTATGCAAGACCAAAAGGGGTTCTTTGCAAGATGAGGTTGCTGGTTCAGACATTCGTTTTTTGCAGAGGTGATAGATACTAAGAAAGCAAGCTTGTAAGAACAGAGAGGAATGTAACGTGTTCAAACAGCAGCTTCTAATTCATATCAGTTACAGGTGACCAGACCAGTGGAACCCCTGCACAAAGGTCTTTGTTGGTACAAAATGCTGGTCTAGACCCAACTGCAGGAAGGAGGAGATTCCCCCCCATGAAGAAATTCCCAGGACGAAAGTCCCTAGAATCACACCCAAGTGAAGCAAACCTTTCATGACCAATGATAAGAGCCTACGAGAAGATAACTTCCCAACCTTAATCATAGGAATCACAGACGGATTCCTCTGGCCCTTAAAACCTGGACTTCAACAGCCACGCCATTATGGTCAGCGACCAGAAAGCAGAATAATAATTCAGTCTTTGGGAATGTAGGTCCAAACAGTCTGACAATGCCCATAGTGAACCAGATAGGCATAGCACATCTGCCTGGGCCAATCCAGAGCAATGCGAATTATCAGAATGCCCTCCATTTTTATCCCACATACCAGGCTAGATGATGTTTCAGGGGAGGAAATCATAGATCAGGGTGTACTGATTCCATGGAGCCACCAGAGTATCCGCCATTTCCCTGCTAGCAACACTGTTCAGTTTGTTGTTGAACAGCCACTAGGAGGTCCAAATCCAGAATCCCCCTTCTGACACACAGATCCTGGAGCACCTCCAAATGTACAAACCACTCTCCTAGGTCCAGATGCTTTCAGCTGAGAAAGTCTGGCTGCTTTTGGTCCATGCCCAGCACAGGAGCTGACAAAGCTGGAATGTTAAATTCCACCCAGGACAGGATCCTTTTTACCTCTCATGCTGCAGCAAGACTTGTGGTTTGTCCCGACGATGGTTGTCTGACTGAACCTTGATTGATTGGCCCTCTAAAAAATTGGCCCAACTCTAAGGCTTCATGCACACAGGACTTTAAAAAAAACATCCAAAAAACGTCAGTAGCTTATCAGTGATTTTTTTCAGCTTTTTTTACCAGCTTTATATTACTGCAGTTTTTTTGCGTTTTTAACCACTTGCTTACTGGGCACTTAAACCCCCCTCCTGCCCAGACCAATTTTCGGCTTTCAGCGCTGTTGCATTTTGAATGACAATTGCGCGGTTGTGCGACGTTGTACCCAAACAAAATTTTTATAATTTTTTTCCCACAAATAGAGCTTTCTTTTGGAGGTATTTGATCACCTCTGCGGTTATTTTTTGCGCTATAAACAAAGAGCGACAATTTTGAAAAAAAATATATATATTTTTTACTTTTTGCTATACTACAAATGCAAAAAAATATATATAAAAAAAAAAAATATTCATTGGGTTTGGCTGATATATATTCTTCTACATATTTGGAGTTGTTATTATTATTATTATTATTTTTCTTTTTTACTAGTAATGGTGGCGATCTGCGATTTTTATCAGGATTTTGATATTGGGGCGGACATGTCAGATATTTTTGACACTTTTTTGGGACCAATGACATTTATACAGCGATCAGAAATTTAAATATCCACTGATTACTGTATAAATGTCATTGGCAGTGAAGGGGTTAACACTGAGGGGGCAGTGAAGGGGTTAACGGTGTTCCCTCACTGTGTTCTAACTGTATGGGGGCTGGCTGGGACATAACAGATCTCACTGATCCCGATTATGTCCCCCTTCACAGAACGGAGAACCGGCGTGTTTACATCGGCGGTTCCCCGTTCTGCAGCTCTGACAGGCAATCGCGGGTCAAGAGCGGACATAGAGTCCGCCCGACCCGCGGGCATGCCCACGCAGCGTGCGGCGGCCGCGCGCCGCCTGTGAGTGCGTGCCGAGAGCGTGCACAGGGGACGACATCCATGGACGGAAATTCAGATCCGCACTGGAGCCGTACTTCGGCAATAGCACGGATCTGTGGGGATCAAAGGGCCAGCGTTTTTTTTTTTCCCAATTGATCTAAAACGTCCTAAAATATTGGGGATCTACGTTTTTGAGCATTTGGACGTTTTTACAGCTGAAAAACGTCTCTCAGAACCCTCTGGTCTTGGGTTTTTTTACAGCTCAAAAACGTCACTGCTAAAAACAGCTGATAACAGCCTACGTGTGCATGAACACGTAGGATAACATGGAGGGTTTATTGACAGTAGAAAAAAAAATGTCTGCAGCTAAAAACAGCTGCTGTAAAACAGTCAAAAAACGTCCTGTGTGCAAGAGGCCTAAAAACACTGCCAAATCACCCAAAGTGCCAAGATGTTTATCATGAGACAAAACTCCTTTGATAACCAAAAGGGTGTCTAGGATTCCTCCCCAACCCAAGAGGCTGATTTCCATTGAGGGAATCTTCCATAAAATATCGGAAGAAAGGACTTTTCAAACCTCAAAGCCACCACGCCAGAGAAAGTCTGGTCTGGACTGATTTGTCCTAGAAAAAAAAAAAAGAATGTTGTGTGGCAGAAGGTCTGGAGTCTAATTCAGCAGAGAGAACCGATTTAAAGGAAGCTACCGTCAGTCCTAAGACGTTCATGCAGAAGCGGACAGCTTCTGGATTAAGGATCTGCACATAAAATAGAATAATCTGAAGCTTCTCCTGGGGAAGGAACACTCTGGTCTGAAACATGTCCAGGACCACACCCAGATACTCCAAGCGACGAGTCAGTCAAAACGCCATTGAATCAAAATCAGACATCTGTCTGCTGAGCTTCTTAATTACATTTTCATTTCAAATTAGGAGGTTATAAGATCCCATGCCTCTAATGCACACTCAATAGAAAATGATAGATGTTAGGGCACAGCTGTACTCTGCAATCTAGACCCCTAACTTCTCTGACTTTAATATACTATATATATGTATTGTAAATTGATACCAAACATGTCACGCTTTAAAATTGTGAACACTCGTGGAATTGCGCCAAACTTTGGTACTTAAAAATCTCCATAGGCGACGCTTTTTTACAGGTTACATATTTAGAGTTACAGAGAAGGTCTAGTACTAGAATTGTTGCTCTCGCTCTAACGTACGCGGCGATATCTCACATGTGTAGTTTGAACACTGGTTACATATGTGGGCGGGGCTTGCGTATGCTTTCGCTTCTGTGCGCAAGCTAGCGGAGACAGGGGGCACTTTAATTTTTTTTTTATTATACTTTTATTTTTACACTCTCTTGAAAAAAAATTTTGATCACTTTTATTCCTATTCCAAGGAATGTAAACATCCCTTGTAATAGGAATGGTGTGTGACAGGTCCACTTTTCGAGATGTGGGATCTATAAGACCTCACATCTCTCCTCCAGGCTGGAAAGACCGAGATCAGAAAAAAAAATTATGATCCCGGCCTTTCCAGCCGTGAGCACGACTTTGTTTACTAAAGCCGGCCCGGACGGGACGTCATAACGCTGCACTCGGGCCTCCGAGGATCATAGAGATCACCAGTCACCTCTCTGATCAACTTCTGGCGGTGACGGATTCTGTTTCCGGGTTGCCGATCGTATGGGCGGCCCGAGAGAAGCACTGAATGGCGGCGGAAGGGGGGGGGGGATGTCCCCTTTCCGCTGCCTATAAGAATGATCAAATGGCTGAACTGCCGCTATGATCATTCTTATGGTGCAGGGAATCGCCGGCCAAAAAAAACCGACCTGAATGGTGCATGTAGATGCTGGCGCCATTCAGATATGACCACGCAAAGCCCAGGACGTCCATCCGGCGTGAAGTGGTTAAGCACTGGGGTTGATTTTTTTTTTTTTTTTACAAACCCACAGCAAGCTCACTTTAACATAAAGCTAACAGCATAAAGCTAACAGCATATAACTGTTCATATTGTTGCATAAGAAAGTGTACCTGTTCCTGATACCGAAACTCATTGGCTTCAATCTTTTGGATCTCCTGGAAAATCCTGAAAATGTAAACATTTAGGATTTAAAGCTTTATTACGCTTTTCAGCAAAACACATTCACATGTCATTACTATAAGAACAAGAAGACACAAAGATCACGTCAACAGGGTAATCTTTTCAGTTTCTTAAATTGTTAGTAACCCAGGACCCTGCAGTCACTATATCTGGTCTCCCACAGTACACAGAACACGGAAATGCAATTATTTTAGTAAATATGAACTGCTAAATACGGTTTCTCATCAGCAGTTAGAGCAGTCTAGAAACTTCTATCAGTGTCTGGTTAAAGCTTGTAGCAGGAGTTTTCATAGAAAAGAAGAAAAAAAGGGATTTTATTAAGAACTTACCGTAAAATCCTTTTCTCTGAGTTCACCGACAGACGCAGCCCTTCATTGACAAGTGGGGTTTATGCACATCCTACTAGGAGTAGACTAGGCAAATAGAAAAAAAGCAAGCTGACCCCTCCCAGGGGGCCGTCCTCACTCATAATAACCCCCCTGCTCTTTATAGCATATCAGTTCGTAACAAGCCGTAAAAACGCAACACAGAGGGGTGGGTGCTGCGTCTGTCATTGAACTCAGAGAAAAGGTTTTTACGGTAAGTTCTTAATAAAATCCCTTTTTCTCTTATGTTCACTGACAGATGCCAAGTGGGGATGTCCCAAAGCTGTGTCATTCAAGAGGGGTGGGTAAACAACAACAACTGTACCCAACAGAATCCTCTCAGGAGGTGCCAGCCGTGCCTATACCGCCGCCTGTAAAGCTTTACGGCCAAAAGCAGCATCCGCAGATACTGACACATCAACTTTGTAAAACTTAGCAAAAGTGTGCACCGAGGCCCAAGTAGCTGCCTTGCACACCTGGGACACCGAAGCTTGGTGTCTGAAAGCCCAGGAAGTACTAACTGCCCTGGTGGAAGGAGCCGTGACTGGAAAAAGGAGGGACTTTGCCCCGAACAGTATACGCATGAGTCACGGTCTGTCTGATCCAACGGGAAACACTAGCCAACGAGGCCGCCAACCCTTTGCGCGGTCCTTCGGTCAGCACAAAACTTCTGAAAAGAAACTGTAGCCGCCAAATACACCCGCAAAGCCCTCACGACATCCAAAGAATGTAACTCAAATTCCTTGGGATGCGACGGGTGCGGACATAATGAAGGGAGAACAATATCCTCATTAATGTGAAAAGGAGACCACCTTCGGTAGAATCGAAGGGGAAGGTCGCAAGACTGCCTTGTCCTTATGAAGGACCAAGTAAGGAGACTTACAGGACAATGCTGCCAACTCAGACACCCGCCTAGCGGACGTAATGGCCACCAAGAAAGCCACTTTTTGCGACAACAATTGTAGGGGAATATCCCTGATTTTCTCATATGGCGGTTTCTGCAGTACAGAAAGTACCAAATTCAAATCCCACGGCGCCAAAGGTGACTGTATCTGAGGAGCCACATGGCGTACACCCTGTACAAATCAACGACTGTGACACCAAAGGCCGTTGAAAGCGAATCGCCAGAGCCGAAATCTGACCCTTGAGAGTACTCAATGCCAACTTGTTATCCAGGCCCTGCTGCAAAAAAGCCAGCACCCGGGACACAACATAAGAGCGGGGATTCCAACCCCCCGCCTCGCACCAGGCAATATAGGCCTTCCAGGTGCGATGATAAATCTTGCGCGAAGTACACTTGCGCGCCTAAAGCATGGTCGGGATCACGGAGTGAGAGACACCCCTATCCCTCAACATCTGGGACTCAATAGCCAAGCCTTCAAAGCCAGCGAGGGTAAAGCAGGGTGCAGGATGGGTCCCTGTGACAGCAGATGTTCTCGTAGCGGCCATGGTAGAAGCTTGAAGGGAGGGAAGGTGTACTGGAGCCGATACCGACCCCAAGGCGCCGCCAACGGGTCCCTTGTTCTGCACACAAAGGTCTGCACCTTGTGATTGAACCTGGACGCCATGAGGTCCACGTCTGGCGTGCCCCACTTGTGGCAAATCTGGCGGAACACCTCTGGATGTAGGGACCATTCCCCCTGATCCAGGGTCTGGCGACTGAGAAAGTCCGCCTGCCAATTTTCTACGCCCAGAATGTAAATGGCGGAGATTGCTGGCACGTGAAGTTCTGCCCATCGCTGCCGAGCTCCTCGTTCCACCCTGATGGTTCACGTACGCCACAGCCGTGGCATTGTCCAACTGAACCCGAACCGGGAGGCCGCACAGCCTTACCGTCCAGTGGGAGAGGCAGAGCCCGATTGCCCTCAGCTCCAGCACATTTATCGGAAGGCGGGATTCCTGCGCCGACCAACAGCCCTGAGCAGACAGCTGCCCCAGGATCCCCCCCCAGCCCGATAGGCTGGCGTCTGTCGTGACTATCGACCAATTCAGGGGGAGGAAAGACCCCCAACGTTAGAGCCGGGGCCCGAAGCCACCAGGTCAACGATCCTCTGGTCTGATGATACAATCTGATCAGCTGGTCCAGGGACAGCGGAGACTTGTCACACCATGACAGAATCGCTCGCTGCAGGAGCCGAGTGTGACTCTGGGCGTAAGGTATCACCTCGAAGGCTGAGACCATGAGCCCCAACACCCGCATACAGAACCGTAAGGAGGACCACTGGCGTGACAGCAGGGTTCGCACCACTGCTTGCAGTGTTAGTAACTTGGCCGGAGGCTAGAACACTTTCGCCTGCTCTGTGTCCAGAATCAGACCCAGATATTCCAGTCGACAGGACGGGGTCAACGTCGACTTCTGCAGGTTGACCAGCAAGCCAAAGTCTTTCAACGAGGCCATGGTGATAGCCACATTCTCCTCCAGGGCCGAAGCAGACTCCGCTCGCAGGAGTAAGTCGTCGAGGTATGCTACTACCGCAATGCCTCTCTGCCTCAATAGCGCCAGCACCAGAGCCACCAGCTTGGTGAACACCCGAGGAGCCGAGGCCAGACCGAAGGGAAGTGCCACAAATTGGTAATGTAGTTCCCCCTCCGCAAAGAGCAGAAAGCGCTGGTGCTGGGGACAAATGGGAACATGGGGATGCGCATCCCTGATATCCAGAGACGCCATGAAGTCCCCTTGGCGCAGGTCGGCCACGACAGATCGGACAGATTCCATCCAGGACTTTCGCGCCTTCACAAAGTGGTTTAGCGCTTTTAGGTCCAGAACTGGCTTGACCCCACCCTTTTTGGGCACCAAAAAGAGGTTTGAATAGAACCTTTCCAACGGAGGAACTGGCACAATCACCCCTTGTTCGGAGAGCGTCTGAACAGCCCCTAGGAGAGCCTCTGGACGCCCCTGAGGGAGTCTCAAGTTCGATGGGAAGAACCTGTCTGGGGGTAGAGTGCTGAACTCTATCCTGTATCCAGAGGACACCACTTCCTGCACCCATCGGTCGGAAATGCGGGCAGTCCACCTTCTGCGAACCCCAGAAGTCGCCCCTGATTCTCGGGTGGGGGCAACCCATCATGCAGAGGAGGACTTATCCTCCGCCTTTTTGCTCTTGCGCTGCCAGGGCAGTTTACCGGATCCCAAGGCAGACTTGCCAGGCCTTGAGCCCTTGCCCACTGCACCGGGGGCACGAAAAAAACCTCTTCTGGCCCGAAGAGGCAGGACCCTGCTTACGGCGGAACTCCCGTCGCCTGGGCTCCGGGAGAAAAGTACTCTTCCCTCCGGTGAAATCTTTAATCATTTCATCCAATTGTACCCCAAAGAGCCGACCTCCCTGAAAGGGGAGATCCGTGAGGCCCTTCTTAGACGCGTGGTCACCGGACTAACAGCGTAACCACAGCACCCGTCTGATAATGACTGCGAAAACTGACATCTTAGACAGCATGGGAAGCAGGTCCAAAGCTGCGTCACACAGGTACCGAAGACCTTGTATCAGATGGTCTGCTCGCTGTGACGCCTCAAGCGAGCTCCCACAGCTCAACTCATTGTGCAACTCAGTCGCACACTCGGTAAGGGATTGCGCCACCATGGCCGACACCAGGGCCGGTCTCATGGTCGACCCCGCCAACAAGAACAGTGCCTTGGATACCGCCTCCGTCCGCCTATCGGCCGGATCCTTTAAAGAGGGAGACCCCTCCAAGGGGATGGTCGTTGTTTTATGCAGGCGAGCCACCGGAGTGTCCACTGCGGGGGATGCCCACTTCTTTACAAAACTATCCTCAAAGGGATAGCAAACAGCAAAATGTTTGGGCAAGGCAAAGGAATTCTGCAGACGCTGCCATTCCTTGTAGACCAGCTGGTCAAAGAATTGATCATAGGGATAAGCCCTAGGGGACCTAGGTGGCTTAAAAGACCCACAAACGTATGCAGTCTCCTGCGACTCCCCGGCTTGGTCCAGTCGCAAGAACGCACGGATATTGGTGATCAGGGAGGCCACCAGCGCCCTCTCGCACGCTACCAAGGCCCCCTGGTCTTCCTCGCCATCCGAGGGCTCCAGTTCACCATTTGAGAGCTCCACGGGGGTCCCCGTGACCACTGAGGCCCCTTCCGGTTCAGAATCCTCCCCTGATGGAGGGGGGTTGACGCTTTTCAGTCACCCCCTTAGCACGGCACCTCCCGAGGAAAAAATTCCCCCAATACTGATCTTAGCTGATCCAGCGGAACCAGAGGGCCCAGCGCAGGTTGCGCTTCAACCGACTCCTTCTTGGAAGGACCCGCAGGTTCAGCCGTCATCGCGCCACCGGACACTGACAGGCCAAAAGGCCCCGACACCCCCACAATGCAGCCCCACCACTGCCCCACAGATCAACCAGGAGACACCCAGGAGGATTGCACCCACCGCTACCAGCACCCCAGGGAGAGCCCAGCTATACTAGCTGTGTGTGATTGCCCCTTAAGCACTGCATCCCAGTAGGAGTGCTTGCCGCCAGTCAGGAGCCTGCGCCGCCCTGTGCCATCCACGCTGTCCCAGAGTGAAAGAGGAAGAAGCAGCGTCAGCCGCACGTTTTCATCCACAGGCACATCAAACATGGCCACCGAGCGGTCACAAGAGGCCAAAACCTGTTACACAGGCCGCGACTACAGCAAAATGGCCGCCGATCCGTCACTAGAGGCCAAAATGGCCCACAAAATGGCCGCGGCTACGGCAAAATGTCGGTGATCTGCCGCAAAATGTGGCGGATCGCCACATGGCGGCTTTTAAAGTGCGGGGTGCGGTGTGGGGGAAGGGGGGGGGTGTAGGAGGGGGCGATCCCGAGCAAAGACACCCACGGTGACCTCTAGTCCTAGGAACCCTCCACCGGCCGGCCTAGTCCGCTAAAAAAATGCCCAGGCCCCCTTCCGCACCCCTAGGGGGGGAGAAAGGGGGTCACTCACCAATCCGACGGGCGTAGCGGGTAGCCACCCGGTTGCAGACCTTCCTCCCATCTGGTGGAGAGGGACGCTGCAGGCCAAGCGCCCCTGGATGTGAGCAGAGCCTGGTCACTGGGCGCAAGTGGGGGTCACCCACTGGCCTCCCGAACGGAACGGGTACGATGCGGCGGACCCCGCCAGGGCTAAGGGTAGCTCGCATCGGTCAGCCGCGCTGGGGAAAGTTCAGGATTTGGGATATACTCTATACCCCAGCCGGCTACTTGATAGCAGTCTTCTATCAGATAGCTAGAAAAGTCCAAAGAAGAAACAATCTGTGGAACCGCAGGTCCCAGCAGGGAACCAGGTCTAACTCCTTGCACTAGGCATAATAAAAACTGATATGCTATACAGAGCAGGGGGGTTATAGGCTGGAGTGAGGATGGCCCCCTGGGAGGGGTCAGCTTGCTTTTTTTCTATTTGCCTAGTCTACTCCTAGTAGTACTTCATAGCTGGTAGGTAGGTGTCCAGTAAAGTTGTGGTTAAGCCAAAAGCTTATTTTCATGATTTATGTGAATATAGTGGATATGGAACTGGCCCTAAGGAGGTGAGCAGCGGAGGGGCGGGGAGGGTGATGAGAGAGAGTGAAAGGTAAAAAAATAAAAAGGGGGGACCCCAAAAGGGGGGGGGAGGCAGAGATTGGCACCATCCACCAAAAACAGAAGCTAAAGCCATAAAATATGTGATGTTTACTGGGATGGGGCCTGTGTGACCAGGGTGGATATGCAAGAGGGATACCACAGCTTCACTAGTTGCTTTTCCTGCACACATGCGTTACTAGAATATCTGTACACATTTACCTTTCTTGTGGACCCAGCTGTTGCAGCATTTTGATATACTGGAACACAATGTGAGTAACCTATTTACAAAGACAAAAACATTAGATCAATATTAGCCATGTAATTACCACATCCATATTGTTTCTACTAGAGAAGATTAGAAAAGCTGTGCCAACAAAGAACCCAGATCAAACAGCGACCCTTCAAAGTTTGACAGTAAACCTCAAAAAAGTCAAAAAAGATCAAAAAAGTCCAACGATAAAGAGAAGCCTTACAGATGTTAGCAAGCAGAACAAAAAAGGAGGAGGTAAATGTAAGAAAAATGTAGACACTAAAAAGGTTAAATGTATTGCACATAGCTCTAGTTTTAGATCATACCTCATAGAAGTGTTCATATCCTGCATCTGTCAGTGTTATGGAGATGCTGAAGACTGAATATGTTGTGTTCTGTTCAAATCCAGTCTCACTGTTACCTCCAAACAGAGCCAGAGCCCAACACCTGAAAGATGAGAGCAAACAGAATAGATGATACTACCTGGTCAAAACGTCCTCATTTGCATAATCTAGCCAGCATTCCAATAGTCAAACATGCATCAACTAGTCTTATTGCTTTCTTCAATGACGAGCAATATGTTCTTCCCAACTCTTATATAGACCATGCAATTTGCATTATTTAGACCACCAGCATTCACAAAAAAATAAAGTAGCACTTCAACCATCATATTTGCCTCATTTACCAACCTTAAAGTAGAACTAGAGACAAAACTTTTTTTTTTAAATTGTGGATAGAGTAAGGGAGGATTATAGCCTCTGTCAGATTTTTTTTTCGCCATCTGTGTCCCATTGCAGAGATTTCCCTTCACTTTCTGTCCCATAGCTGGAAGTGAGAGGAAATCCCTGCAAATTACAGGAATTCCTTGGGGACGACCAAAAATGTGGGATTTTCTTTCACTTTAAATGATAATAGCAATCAGGACACATAGAGAGGATGAATCTCCCTAATGGGGGCACAGACAGTAATAAAAACAAATGGGTTCTAATCCCTCTACATGCTCTCCAAAACTAAAAAAAGTTTTGCCTTTAGTTACGCTTTAACTCTGATATCAAATAAATCATATGTGTAAAATTCTTTCCTTTATCCATGTACAATTTCTAGTACTGTATACTAAACTGACTTCCCTCTGTTTCCTTAGTTCTGCTGAGTCAATCATAACTCTGAGACCCCTTGGTAGCTTTTCTACTGGGGCCATCTGTTGGGTATGCAACATACAGATATGAAGGTAAATTGCTTAGCCTTCGATCACACTGGATATCCAAGTGATGGCAATAGAGTCAGATATTACTCACAATTCCATTAGGTTTTGAGTCATGAAATAAAACAGTTACCCACAGCGCACTAACCTAAACAAAGCATTCCCACTTCATGCAGTGTCCCAGCAGCCATCAAAAACAGGACCTCATTGTTACCATACTACAGTGGTCCTCAGTCCTCTGCACTCAACAGCAACTGACAGTCCACTGTCAATACATTGCTCACTTACTTTAAAGTTGAAGTCTTATTTTATAATTGTACCTACAGGTAAGCCTACAATAAAGCTTACCTGTAGCTACTGTGAATATCTCCTAAATTGGACCATTTAGGAGAAATATTCAGAGTGCATGCAGCCGATAACGCCATTGGCGCATGCGCTCTGAAGGTCCAGCTTACCGTGCCAGACCCTTCAGAGCCCTGTGCCATAAACATCGGCTCCAACACGCATGTGCGTGAGTGACCTCATCGTGGATCCAGCCAAAGCCCGCAAACCAGGAAGAAATACCAGGGAAGATGTCAGCTGTTTCAGCGGGTGCCGCTGGAGGGCTTTGTTCTAAAGTAAGCAAGTATTTCATAATGAGCTAGTATGCAATGTATACTATCTCATTATGCCTTTGTCTTACAGGTTTATTTATTTATTTTTTTTCTCAAGGTTTACAACCTCTTTAAACAGAAGGACAGACAAGCCAGTATATAAATAAAAAGTAGAAGCTGTGCAAAGAAGCCTGTGGCAGCTAGCACCTCACTAGACATATAAGCGTGCAAATACAAATAAATCAAAACATATTTTGGAACGTTGGCCCCAGAAGATGTCCCTTAGGACGAAATGCATCAGGTATGGACCGTGTGAATACCGCATATTAACTTTTATCTTTCAACGTATCTTTTACGCGATTTTTGTAAGTGTACACATTGTTGCTATTTTTTGTTTTTTGTTTCCCTTTTTTTAGGTTTTCATGATCAAATGTGTCATCACCTGAGTTTCCATCTGGAAGTCGAGTTCCCTGGTGTATCATCTTACCCATTGGTGACAGACCCCTCCAATTTGGATTCCATGCTGAAGTATATCCCCATGAAAGCGTGTATGACCCACAGGCTATAAGGCACGTGTGTCCACCTCATCTGGTAAGAGCACTAATTTTACCACGTTTATGGAATATTGTTGCACCGTTGTCTCCGCACTGGATTACCTTTGCACATCACTTTATGAGAGGATTGTATCAATTTATACTTGGGATGAAAGACTAAGGGCTCTTTCACACGAGCGGATCGTTCGGGTCCACCTGTCAGTTTTTCAGGCAGACCCAAACGGACGCTCCATTGTCCTCTATGGAGCGACGGATGTCAGCGGTGACATGTCCGCTGACATCCAATCCGCTCCGATCCACCAAAAACAGACGGATGGAAACCCTATTTTCCATCCGCCTGGCGGTCCGTGTTCATCCGATCCTCTATAGAGGAGAATGGAGCTGTGACAGGTCCTGTCATCTACCGGCTCAGCGGGGATAAACGGATGGATCCCCGCTGAGCCCGTCACAACGGGCTCCGCTCGTGTGAAAAGGGCCTAAGAATTTTTTGTTCTTTTTTTTTTATTGCACTTTTATAACTTAATTCGGATTATATTACTGTATGGTATTCCTTCATAAGGACCACTTTGAACATTTTGTGTCAGATTTGCTAAAGTATTTTAGGACAGATTTGTATATTGGACTTTCAAAATTTTTATTTTCACTTTTCCAGCGCTGCACATATGTTTTGATTTATCAGACAAGTCAGTAACCTGAAAAGTTTCACTTACTTCTTACGCAACAAAGAGAGAACACTGCCTTTGCCCTCGTGACCAATAAGCCAAGAAATGTAGTGAAGGGGTTTCACCCTGTAAATATATATTTATTATTTAACATGTTTACCAGAAAAATGTAGATCAATAGAAATGCAACAAATGATAGAATTTAAACTCCAGTGAATTACGGTCAATAGTTCAAGCCCGGACGGTCCGGAAGGGCACACACAAGGCAGTACTCACTTGTAAAACTTTTCCTGGGGAGGAAGTGCCCATGTAATAGTCAAAGCATGAACCTTTTTTATTGGAACAACTGCAAGGAGAAAAAAAAAACGACTTCATTGCTTTGGTTAACACATTCATTGTAAATATAGAATTATCTTTGTTTAGTGAGCTTAAAAAAATAAAAAAGCTAAAAGGATCATGTGACACTAGAGCGTTACTAAAATATTAGTAGAATACAATATATTTTCTTAGTGTTCGCCTTCTTCTGATTAAAATGCAAAATGCAGCTTGGAAAAAATGGATAGGTATGAAGGAGGCCAGAATCACAGTGGATTTATTTTTTGATTTTACACACAAGCTTCAAATCTGCTACAAAATGTATCACATAATTATCCCAGCCAATCAAAACATAGGTTAAAGTGTTTCTATGTTCAAAAGTTAAAACTGTATATTCAATTTCCACATTGTATTCACATTTTTTTCTAGCTTACTCCTATTAGTCTGAATGATCTTGAAGTTACTTTGTGAAAATCCCACACATTTCCTTCTTTGAATTTTGTGAAATGTAGCCAGAGTAGGCACTGCTGTGTGACTGAATTCACAAAGCCTGCCTCCTGAATTACAGAGGTGCCGAGGGGAGGTGGAATCACTACTTGTAGGCAGCAAGGTACCATGGGATATGTAGTCCTTAGAAATGGCAAGTAAACAGCAGAGGAGAAGTTGCAATACATGCAGGGAATCCAGGAAGTCGTGGAAAAAAGACAGCCAGCAGACAAGCAACACTCACAACATGGAAAAAGTTTTCAAATAAGCTTATAAACCTTAAGGCCTCATTTACACTGCTGCTGGTAAATGGACATTTAGAGGCATTTGGGCGTTTTTTTCAGCTGCCCCTGAAATTCTTCTATGTTATCTTATCAGTACATTTACACAGAGTCGTTTAAGGTAATTTCCAGGCAGTTGAGTTTAAAGGCTTTTTTTTGGAATGCAAAGAAATTGGGTTCAGACGCCAGTTCAGAGGCATTTAAAGCCAAACAGCTTGTAAACGCGCCTAAACATGGTAACACGCATCTAGGACCGTTTGGTTTACAGGCGTTTCCATTTAAAAAAAAAAAAAACTCTCCTAGACGCGAACACGGCAAAACTGCCGCTTTAGCTGCTGGCTTCTAGCTGTGAGAAAAAAAAAAAAAAAAAACGTTCAAGGGAGGTTGAAATAGTGTCCCGTGTAAACAGAGCCTAACCCTAGTTTCACAGATATCATGCGTAAAAATCATCCATTTATGTACAATTTCTTGTATACTAAACTGACTTCCCTCAGTTTGCTTAGTTCTGCTGATTCAATCATAACGCTTTCAATCATAACCCCTTTGTAGCTTTTCTACTGCGGCCATCTGTTGGGTATGCAACATACAGACCTGAAAGTGGCACCGGAAATTTTTCTAAAAAAATGCTACTTCCCATCATTAGAAACAAAGACAGAAGAATCACCCAGATCAGTTTAATCCAGGGCTTGCCAAACCCCGGGTGCCAGGTCACCATGGCGACCAGGAACCACATCCTCGCGAGTGGCAGCTGATCCTTCTCTCCCCTCGCTATGTTAAAACAGCATCTCTGATTCAGCGAGAGCAGTTCTCTGCTTAATCCAACAGCTGTTAAACTTGGCAGGCTGCACGGATTTTTGTTTTTCTTTAAGTATAAACCAAGTATCTCTTGGTTATTTTATCAAAGGAATGAACTATGGTAAGGAGGTCAGTTTAACCACTTAAAGATGGAGCCTGGGTTCACACAGGGGCGATCCGACTTTGGCGCGACTTTGCTAGGCGATTTTAACGTGACTTACAACGTAACTCCATGCCAGGAGACTTTGCCTGTGGCCAATCAGAGAAGGGAGGGAGGGGGTTGCCTGGGAATTCACTGGGTAAATTATTTTCTTTTCCCTGTAAAGTCGTTTCAATATAGATAAGGCTCCGACTTGGAGGCGACTTCCATTGACTTCTATGGGCACAAGTCGGATAGAAGTCGCCTTGAAGTAGTACAGGAACCTTTTTTGAAGTCAGAGCGACTTCAGTAGTGTACATTAAAACGGCTCCCATTCATTTCAATGGGATTTCTAATGCCAAGCGACTTGGAGCGACACAAGTCGGAGTGCAAGTCGCCCCTGTGTGAACCAGCCCTAAACCTTTTCTGACATGTTGCTTAGGCCCCTTTCACACAGGCATTCCGTTCGGGTCCACCTGTATGTTTTTCAGGCGGACCTAAACGGACGCCCCATTCCCCTCTATGGAGCAACGGATGTCAGCGGCGGCATGTCCGCTGACATCCGATCTGATCCGTAAAGTCCGACGGATGGAAACCCCATTTTTCCATCTGTCTGGGGATCGGATGACAACGGACAGATGGTCCATTGTCATCTGATTTCCCTTAGAGGAGAGCGGAGCTCTGACAGATCCGTCTCCGCACAGTGTCGCTCCGCTGATCCCCGCTGAGCAAAAACGGACACCGCACACGGAACGGCCTTGTGAAAGGGGCCTACAAGTAAAAATCTGTATTTTCTGCTAGAAAATGACTTAGAACCCCCCCAGACTTTCAAATGCAATTTTTTGGGAAAAAATACACTTTGATGAATTTTAAAAAAAAAAGAAAAAAACTAAACAGTAAAGTTAGCCCAATTTTTTGGTATAATGT
>BLSH010160854.1:2542087-2553581 GCA_018402905.1 Glandirana rugosa | reverse complement strand
CAACGGTATGAGTCCTCCTCATCATCTTACATAAAACCCCACATTAAACACCATACGTATCCGACCCACACTCTTTATTGGGCAATTGTATACTGTTAAAACCCCTTTTTTTATTTTTTAGAATTAAAACGTTTCTTGACACCCTTTTTTAATGTTGAAGTTTGTTAAGTGGTATTGAACAAATTAGTGTATGTTATTTGCTCCTTGTGTACAAGCTATGGTGCCAATCACTGAATATTGATCACACTTGATATACTGATGACCTATCTCATTTCCTGAGACCCTAACAAGCCAGGAAAGTACAAATACCCCCAAATTACCCCTTCTTGGAAAGTAGACATTCAAAGGCATTTAGTAAGGGTTATGGTGAATTGTTTGAAGTTGTAATTTTTTCCCACAGTTCTTTGCAAAATTAAGATTTTTTATTTTTTTCCCCAAAATTGTCATATGTTAACGGGTTATTTCTCACACCCAGCCTATGCATACCACAAATTACACCCCAAAATACATTCTACTACTCCTCCTGAGTATGGCAACAAGTAGGCCAGAGGCCCAACATGTAGGGAGCGCCATCAGTTGTTCTAAGAGCATAAATTACACACATAATTTCTTGATTACCTCTTGCACTTTTGAATATCCTGGAGTACCAGGACAATGGAAACTCCCAAAAAATGACCCCATTTTGGAAAGCAAACACCCCAACGTATATTCTAGGAGGCATAATGAGTCTTTTGAACATGTAATTTTTTCCACAAGTTTTTGTAAAATGTGGAAAGAAAATTAAAATGCATTTTTTTTTTACACAAAGTTGTCCATTTATACAATATTTCTAACACACAGTATGTACATAGCAAAAGTGACACCCCAAAATATATTCTGCTACTCCTCCCGAGTATGGCGATACCACATGTGTGACACTTTTGCACAGCCTGACCACATACAGAGGCCCAACATGCAGGGAGCACTGTCAGGCGTTTTAGGGGCATACATTTCGAATCTAATTTGATTACCTTTTACACTATTGTGAGGCACTGTAGTGGCACGGATGAGCAGTGTAGTGGCACAGATGAGCAGTGTAGTGGCACAGATGAGCAGTGTAGTGGCACAGATGAGCAGTGTAGTGGCACAGATGAGCGGCACAGATGAGCAGTGTAGTGGCACAGATGAGCAGTGTAGTGGCATGGATGTGTCACAGATGAGAACTGATGTGGTATGGATGAGCATGAATGAGGCACAAATGAGCCATGGATGGGGATGGATGAGCCACGGATGGGTGGGTGAGCCCGGATGGGTGAGCATGGCTGGATGGATGGGTGAGCATGGATGGATGGGTGAGCACGGCTGGGTGGGTGAGCATGGATGGATGGCTGGGTGAGCATGGATGGATGGCTGGGTGAGCACGGATGGACGGCTGGGTGAGCACGGATGGATGGCTGGGTGAGCACGGATGGATGGCTGGGTGAGCACGGATGGATGGCTGGGTGAGCACGGATGGATGGCTGGGTGAGCACGGATGGATGGCTGGGTGAGCACAAATGGATGGCTGGGTGAGCAAGCACGGCTGGGTGAGCATGGATGGATGGATGGATGGGTGAGCAAGGATGGATGGCTGGGTGAGCACGGATGGATGGCTGGCTGGGTGAGCACAGCTAGGTGGGTGAGCATGGATGGATGAGTACTGCTGGGTAGGTGAGCATGGAGGATGGATGGATGGGTGAGCACGGCTGGGTGGGTAAGCATGGATGGATGGGTGAGCATGGATGAGCATGCATGGCTGGATGGGTGAACATGGCTGTGTGAGGATGGCTGGATGGGTGAGCATGGATGGGTGAGGATGGGTGGCTGAGCATGATTGGGTGGTGGATGGATGGGGTGAGGATGGCTGGGTAGGTGGTGAATGGATGGGCTGAGAATGGCTGGGTGGGTGGTGGATGGAGGTGGGGGTTGCTAACTGTCATTTAGCAGCGCTATGGGCATTACACATCGCCCACAGCGCTGCAGCACCTCCTCTCTCTCCCCTCTCGCAATGCACCGATCGGTGTGGAGATGAGAGAGAAAAGCCAGCGGAAGCGCCAGCTTGTTTACATGTGATCACGCCGTCATTTGACGGCACGATCACATGGTAAAATGCTGCTCACAGCGGCCACTCACAGCGATCCGTGATGCGCCGGGTCCCCTGGACCCGACGGTCACGGATGTTCCCGTGTGCGCGCCCCAGGGGGCATGCGGGAAGCGCATTCATGGGAGGGCGTCAATGTACGTCCCCCCGGAGTTAAGCAACGGCCCTGCAGACGTCTTGTCTATAAAGCGGTTTTTAAGTGGTTAAAGATGTGATTTTTACTGCACTTCTGTCTCAGTCGATCAGTTGTGCTACAATGCAAGGAGCATTCTGAAATGAGGAGATAGCAAAGGGACAAAGATGAGCTCATCAGTCTGCTGCTGTTTCTTTCTCTGTCCAGTCCCAGGGTATGGAAGAGGCCTGCAGGAGCAGGAGCCTGTATTGGAGCAGTGAACAACAATCAGGTTGCTTTCCCTGCCAGACAGGTCTGTGCTGTGTGGGAAAACTGTGTAACTCCTAGATTGTAAGCTCTAACGAGCAGGGTCCTCTGATTCCTCCTGTATTGAATTGTATTGTAATTGTACTGTCTGCCCTAATATTGTAAAGCGCTGCGCAAACTGTCGGCGCTATATAAATCCTGTATAATAATAATAACTTTCCTAACTAGATGGACAGAAATAGAAATCCTTTGTTATGCTGGCCATACACTATATGAAAAATCGGCTGAAAATCGGTAATTTGGACAATTCGTTCGTTTTTCGGCCAGTTAATGGGTACAAAACGTTAATCGTTTGTGAGTTTTTTGAGCCAAAAAAAACAAAGGACAAGTATGGAAACTTTCTGCTGAGTGAACAATAAATTCAAAGGTTAACCACTTACCAACTGGGCCACTTTTTTACATTTGTTGGTCACAAGCTAAAAACATTTTTTTTGCTAGAAAATTACTTAGAACCCCCAAACATTATATATATTTTTTTTTCAAACACCCTAGAGAATAAAATGGCGATTGTTGCAATACTTTTTCTCACACAGTATTTGCGCAGCAGTCTTTCAAGCGTGATTTTTTTGGAATCATTTTACTTTTTTGAGTTAAAAAATAAGAAAACAGTAAAGTTAGCCCAATTTTTTTGTATATTGTGAAAGAGGATGTTATGCCGAGTAAATAGATACCATACATGACACGGTGGAAAATTGCGCGCACTTGCGGAATGGCGACAAAGTCCGGTACTTAAAAATTTCCATAGGCGACGGTTTAAAAAATTTTAACGGTTACCAGGTTAGAGGTGCAGAGGAGGTCTTTTGCTAGAATTATTGCTCATACTCTGGCGATTGCGGCGATACCTCACATGTGTGGTTTGAACACCGTTTTCATATGCGGGCGCGACTTACGTATGCGTTTTCTTTGCTGCGCGAGCTCGGTGGCGATTTAAATCTTTTTTATTTATTTATTTATTTTTAGCACTGTTCCTTAAAAAAAAAAAAAAAACCCCCATCCCTCGTTTGCACTTCACAGTATTCAGATTGCCAAGAACGGCGATTCTGAACACTGTCATTTTTTTTAAAATTGGCGCCGTTAGCTGCCGTGTAAACCGGACGTGACGTCGCTTCCGGAATTTGCCGAAGGAGACCCGATCAGAGCTTCTGTCAGGTCTCCTTCCAGCCGGCGGACGCGCCGGATCGTCGCTCCGGTGGGACGGGAGGCCGGAGAAGACGGTAGGAGGGGGGGGGCCCCTCCCGCCCCCTGGGGTAACGACCGAGCGGCTCCCGATCGGTCGTTACCCCTGGATAGCCGACCGCCAGCTCTAAAAAATGATACCGGGATATATGGGCTATGTCCCGGTAGAGCCGCTCAAACCCGACCGCCGCCTATTTACGGCGCTGGTCAGGAAGTGGTTAATGTGTTTCCCGTCCAAACTTTGCATTAGGTATATGTGAAAAAAACGGATTCTTTTATTTCCATTGAATGATTTATTGGTCATTACATGGTACTATCGTTTGCTCTCACGGCCGATTGTTCGTTTTTTGAAAATGGGTTTGGCCAATTTTTTGTATAGTGTATGGTCAGCAATAGGCATGACAACTCACATATACACTCACCAGCCACTTTATTAGGTACAATTGCTTGTTAACACAAATCGCTAAGCAGCCAATCACATGGCAGCAACTCAATGCATTTAGGCATCTAGACATGGTGAAGACGACTTGCTGAAGTTCAAACCGAGCATCAGAATGGGGAAGAAAGGGGATTTAAGGGATTTTGAACATGGCATGGGTGTTGGTGCCGTGGAAAAACGTTGTCTGGTCTGATGAGTCTCGATTTCAGCTGCGACATTCAGATGGTGGGGTCAGAATTTGGTGTAGACAACATGAAAGCATGGATCCATCCTGCCTTGTATCAACGGTTCAGGCTGGTGGTGGTGTAATGGTGTGGGGGATATTTTCTTGGCACACTTTGGGCCCCTTAGTACCAATTGAGCATCGTTTAAACACCACGGCCTCCCTGAGTATTGTTGCTGACCATGTCCATCCCTTCATGACTACAGTGTCCCCATCTTCTGATGGCTCCTTCCAGCAGGATAATGCACCATGTTACAAAGCTCAGATCATCTCACCACTGGTTTCTTGAACATGACAATGAGGTCACTGCACTCCAATGGCCTCCACAGTCACCAGATCTCATCCAATAGAGCACCTTTGGGATGTGGTGAAATGGGAGATTCGCATCATGGATGTGCAGCCGACAAATCTGCAGCAACTGTGTTATGCTATCATGTCACTATGGACCAAAATCTCTGAGGAATGTTCTTGTTGAATCTATGCCACGAAGAATTAAGGCAGTTCTGAGGGCAAAAGGGGGTCCAACCCGGTACTGGCAAGGTGTACCTAATAAAGTGGCCAATGAGTATGTATTTCATTTGTGTATTTGGCCACTTGCCTGGAGTTTAGCTTTAGGAACTGAATAGAGCATGTGTCATCCCATCTCACTGGCTAGCTTTATCCCAAAGACAAGCAAAGCACTCAATCTTCTACATTGTTAAGATTGTCACATTTAAAAAAAAACGACAGCTGATATGAACTGATATTTCAACAGAACTTTGCTAAGAGGTGTTAAAGCAAAAACATACCGATCCAAAGCCTCTTTGAAATGTTTCCGCTGTACATCAAACTGGAAGATGGTGCGTTCGCAGTCAGTGGAGGCATTGTCAGTACCACCGTGTTTTTTAAGGAATGCATCAAAGCCATTCTCATCTGGGTATTTTTCACTGCCCATGAACACCACTACAAAAAAAAAGGCACAGACATTATTATGTGCTGTAGGCCTGCAATAATAACAAAAAAAATAAATAAATAAATAAAGGGGCTTTGACACTAGGTTTAACCTCCTCCCACCCGCGCCATAGCCGAATGACGGCTACAGCGCGGCTCTAAAATGCCGGGAGGACGTCAATAGACGTCCTCCCATTTGGCTCGTGCTTGGCGCGCTCCCGCGGGCGCGAGCGGCACGCGCACGTGCCGCCGCACACTGCGGGAGCGTGCCCGCGGGTCGGGCGGACCCGATGTCCGCCGGAGACCCGCGATCTCCTTTCAGAGAGGAGGAACGGGGAACCGCCGAAGTAAACACGGCGGTTCCCCATTCTGTGAGAGGGGGACAAGCAGGTCTACTGATCCCTGTCACTGGGATCAGTGAGATCTGTTATGTCCCGACCAGCCCCGCCCTCCCACAGTTAGAACACACCCAGGGAACATTGTTAACCCCTTCACTGCCCCCTGCTGGTTAACCCCTTCATTGCCAATGACATTTATACAGTAATCAGTGGACATTTAAATTTCTGATCGCTGTATAAATGTCATTGGTCCCAAAAAAGTGTCAAAAACGTCCGACATGTCCGCCCGATATCGCAGTACCGATAAAAATCGCAGATCGCCGCCATTACCAGTAAAAAATAAAATAAAATAAAAACGCCATAAATCAATGTCTATAGTTTGTAGGCGCTATAACTTTTGCACAACCCAATCAATAAACGCCGGTTGCGATTTTTTTTACCAAAAATATGTAGAAGAATAAATATCGGCCAAAACTGATGAATAAATTTGTTTTTTTATTTTTTATTTTTGGATATTTATTATAGCAAAAAGTAAAAAATATTGTTTTTTTTCAAAATTGTCGCTCTTTTTTTTGTTTATAGCGGTGATCAGAAATGACGCAGAGGGGATCAAATACCACAAAAAGAAAGCTCTATTTGTGGGAAAAAAAGACGCAAATTTTATTTGGGTACAACGTCGCACGACCGCGCAATTGTCATTCAAAGAGCGACAGCGCTGAAAACTGAAAATTGGTTCGGGCAGGAGGGGGGTTTAAGTGCCCAGTAAGGAAGTGGTTAAACAATAAAATTTAAACATTCTGTAAAATAAAGGTGATTAACCACTTCAATACTTTCCCCTCTTCCTGCCCAGGAAAACATTCAGCTTTCAGCGCTGTCACACTTTGAATGACAATTGCGCAGTCATGAAACACTGTAATCAAACTACATTTGTATAATATTCTTCAAACAAACAGAGTTTTCTTTTGGTGGTATTTGATCACCACTGAGGTTTTTATTTTTATGGTACACAAACTAAAAAATACCAAAATTTTTGAAAAAAATAAAAAAGTTTTTCTTTGTTTCAGTTATAAAATGTTGTTTTCTCCTTCACTGATGGGGCACTGATGAGGCTGTACTAATATGTTGAATTGATGGGCACTGATAGGCTGGAACTGATATGCAGCACTGATAGGCACTAGTAGATGGCACTGATAGGCAGCAATGATGAGGAGGTACTGTCTGTCATTACTGATGGGTACTGATTGGCATCACTGAAAGGCACTGACAGGTGTTACTGATGGACACTGACTGGCAGCTGATGGGCAGTAATTGGCAGATGTGGTGGGCACCTCTGATGATAATCAATGCGCTGATTACCAGTGCAGATGCAGCATTCGGGACTCCTTCACATCATAGGCCCCCTTTACATTACACAACCCCCCGCACCTCTGGCACCCCTTTACATTACACCAGGGCTAGACAAACTCCGGGTGCCAGGTCACCATGGCAACCAGAAACCATGTCCAGCGAGTGGCAGTCGATTCTTCTCTCCCTCACTATCTTAAAACAGCATCTCAGAATCAGTGAAGAGCCATTCTCTGCCTAAGCTGACAGCTGTTAAAAAAAAAAAAAAATCCGGGCAGTCTGCCAAGTATCTCACAATATTACTGGTAAGTATAAACAATGTATCATTTTGGTTCTTTTATCAAAGGAACAAACTCCGGTCTGTAGATAAGGTCAGTTTAACCACTAAACCTTTTCTGACATTTGTACAAGTAAAAAGGAGTATTTTCTGCCAGAAAATTACTTAGAACCCCCAAATATTATATAAATATTTTTTTGCAGAGACCCTAGAGAATAAAATGGCGGTTGATGCAATATTTTATGTCCCACGGTATTTGCGCAGCGGTCTTTCCAACAGTCTACTGCGTGCTGTGATGTGGAGGAGGGGAGATGAGGCAGCTGGATATGCTTTAGAAGAGGAGTCTTTCTATGTCCTCTGATAAAGCCCTGTGTACCATCAATTACCACCCTTTATGTGCAGCTGGGCTCCAGTATTTTTTTTTTGTATTTTATTTAAAGTGTCACTAAGGTTTCATTTAAATGTGCAGTTAGGTGGTAAAAATGTGCAGTAAAGACATGTTTTTGCCACCCACCAACGGCCATCCTTAAGCTCCATTAGGCAGCAGATGAGGACGTTTTATATGTCGCAGTCACGATGCATTAGGCATAAGGAGTTTCCCCCATAGCAGGTTTTTAGTGTCACTCTTGCTGGCCAGCCTATAACCCTGATGTAACTGTGTTATGTTGGAGTTATTGACTGTCTGCTCTGCTGTAAGTTAGGGTTAGGGAGCGCAAATTACTTGCCTTACCCTGGGCGCTGACAATCCACAATATGCTAAAAAAAAAAAAAAACTGGCTCCTAACTTTTTTAGCTGGCTCCCAGATTCAAAACAAATTTGTCAAGCCCTGCATTACACATCCCCCTGCATCTCTGGCACCCCTTTACATTACACATTCCCCTGCACCTCTGGACCTCTTTACATTACACAGCCCCCTGCAGCTATTACCACTCCTTCACATTGCACAACCTCCGCTGCTCTGCCCCTTCCTACCTTACTCGCGCGCAGAGCAGGAAACACAGCGGCGCTGAAAAGAGAATGGGAGCTGTTGGAGTTCATTTTTTATATTAATAAGCTGGTAATTGGTTGCTAGAACCACCTAGCAACCGATCACCTGCTGGTTAACTTGGCAAGTTATATCCGGCAGCTTACGTCCTCTTTTCAGCGCTGCTGTGTCTTTCGCCGTGTGTACACATACCAACTGCAGCCAGAGTGCTGCAAGACAGCAAAGACTGAACTTAACAGCAGGACAGGCAAGTATTAAAGAGGAAGTAAACCCTGATGGGGTTTACTTCCTCTATATTCCCCTGCAAAGTAGAAGCAAAATGGGCTACTATGCATCGCATAGTGTAACCCATTATGTGTCACTTACCGGTATTGGAAGCCCGCAATGTCCCCACTCCAGGCAGCATCCATCTTCAGCCCCTCTTCTTTCCGGGACCGCGACTCCGGCTCTGTGACTGGCCGGAGTTGCGTGATGTCACTACCGCGCGAGCCGCCAGTCACGGCACGATCTCAGTGAAGGAACGGCACGGAGCTGCCAGTTCCTCTCTGGTTTATTTTAAACCACGTCCATGTATGTGATGCGCTTGGGACATTCATTAAATTTATTGCTGACCAAACTGACATTGGAACATACTGCCTATGCAGTCCCCTACATTAAACTGTGAAAATAAATGTGCCAACTATTCCTCATCAAAACATTGCATCCCAGACCATAAGATACTCTTCCTTGTCTCACTGCTCCTTTTGGACTGAGGCAGGACCTCGAATACTGCATTTGAATCTGTGTGGACCTGTTTCCGCCCTACTAGATAATTCCTAGTACAACATGAGGGTTTTAATAGGTGACCACCTACCCCTGATGAAGATCTCTCTAAACGCGTTGGTCTCTCCTGTCACTTGGTGCGAGTGGTCATAAAAGTGTATTTTATCAATGGTTTGTATTCTTGTCTGTTCCTCCACATTCACCCATTTCACACATTGTATGCACCCTCTCTCCGTTGTCCTGGTTCAACCCGATATGTTCCAAGGTCCTTTGATGTTTTTTAATGTACTAATAAACATTATTGTTTTACTCCAGTTTGTTTTTTTGCTTTGAATGAGTTGGTTTCCCTCAAAAGTCCCAGTGGGGGGGTTATTCTTTCATAATATCAATTATGTCAGGGATGTGGGTTAACCGCTTACTACTCAGTATCAAAGTGTAGCAATACCCTAAACTCTACTTGAACTCCATAGAGGACAGCGGGGCTTTGGCAGGTCCGTCTCTGCACAGTGAGCGGAGACGGATCTGTTATTCACCTGCTCAATGGGGATCAACAGAGCGATCCCTGCTGAGCAAAGCGGAGTCCGTACACAAACAAGCCCATGTGAAAGGACCCTAAAGGTAACATTTGAGTATAGGCTCACATCAACAGCATACCTCAGAAAAAGATGGACACCTATGCACAATTCCATCACTGGTTGTAAGCTCGCTTTCCCTATTGATTCCATCTATCTAACCACCAATATACAGTGCAATCATATGTGGACAACTCAATGCAGCACACAATACTCACTATGTTCCAAGAAGTGTGCCAATCCTGGCAGGTCCTCCGGATCACTGAAACTTCCTACTCCAATGCAAAGTGCAGCTGCAGACTAAAGAGAAAGGAAAAGCAAAGCAAGAGGTTTTAGAATCTGCTTATATGAGGAGTCCCCAGGGCACGCCTGCCCATATTGCCATCTCACAAGAAACAAACAATAACGTTTTTAAGCATATCTAAACAGGTATTTATATTTTGGATAGGGAAGGGATTAGTTAATCCCAGGTCACGTATACTATTGTGCCAGATACACTTTATAACTGTAAAGTGGGTACCCCCTGCAAGTAAGGGGTTTAAAATTTCCTGGAGTTGGGCTTCAATGCTGGAATTCCAGAAACATACACTGTAAGAAGGCAGTTCACATGGCTGAACTTATTGTTTGCACCTACAGTCTTAGCAAAATCTTGCTGTATGGTATAGAATAGGTCTGGGAGGTAGTTTGTCTCTGAGGGTTAAAAAAAAACAAAAATGGTGTATTTTGGTCTAATGGACAAAGTGACAGATTCATATTCACCACTTCCCCTCTCACACGCATACACCCCCTAAGGAGCAGAGCATATTTTTTATTTCCGATAGGGATTTTTTAATTTACCTTTCCTCAACATAAAATAAAATTTAAACAAAAAATGTAGTCGTGTTTTGCCAGCGACCCGCGGTTGTGGTGTACAGAGGCAGAACAGGGATCTGCTTGTATAAACAATGCAGATCCCTGTTCTGACAGAGGACATATCAGAGATCTGCTGTTCCAAGTGATCGGGAAGAGTGATCGGTCATGTCCCTGCCAGCCCATCCCCCCTACAATTAGACCACACCCAGGGAACACACGTAACCCCTTGATTGCCCCCTAGTGTTAACCCCTTCCCTGCTAGTGTGATTTATATATTGATCTGTGCATTTTTATAGCACTGATGAAAGTTATAATGTCACTGGTCCCCAAAAAGTGTCATTTGGGGTCAGATTTGTCCGCCGCAATGTCTCAGTCCCGCTAAAAATCGCAGATCGCCGCCATTACCAGTAAAAAAACAAAATAACAGTTCCTAAATCTATATAGGCCTATTGTGATTTTTTTTTTTTACCAAAAATATGTAGAAGAATATATATCGGCCTAAACTGATGAAGAAATTTATTTTTTTTATATTTGTTTTTGGACATACATCATATTTCTTTTTTTTCCAATGTATTAGTTTCAATAGTAAAAATAGTAGTTAAAAAAAATAATTAATAAAACAGATTTTTTTGGCATTTGGCAGCTTTTGGGGGGAGGGGGAAGCAGGTACCCGCTCCCACTTGTGGCTCAGTTTGCCTCGGCGAAGTGAGCTGGAAGTTTGGCCCCATCCTTCAAGGCTTTACTGCCGGCTTCCCTTAGCCAAGATGGCAGCGCCAGCACAATCGGCTCGGGTGAGGACACTGCTGGATGCCTGGATAGATAAGTGCCCTAATAGTAAAAGTCAGCTGCTGTACCATTTACTTTATTTATTAAAAAGTATCCTGTTCCATTTGTATTGCTTCATTTGTGTGAAATCTGGTTTTCCTGCCCATCCCTCTGCTCTCCTATTAAAAAAACTGACCACGCTAAGCAGGAGAACACACTGTCTGTGGCCAGTGGCGGCTGTTTTTTTTTTTTTTTGGGGGGGGGGGGGGCGT
>BLSH010160854.1:2526883-2542077 GCA_018402905.1 Glandirana rugosa | reverse complement strand
AAAACAATCCAGTTGTCGCCTCTGGCTCTTATCATGTGCTTCAAAAAAAAAAACCCCATTGGAATCCATGTGTCCGGCACCCTGCATGTATATCGGGGGCCAGACGCATGGATTGGGGGGGGGCAGCGTTGCCTGTGCGCCCGTATCGACGGCCCACCACTGCTGGGAGCTCAGCCTGCTCTCCTCCAATGATCAGACTTGTCCTGACACATCCCCCCTGCACAGCCTTTCGCTGGGGATATCAGTGTGCTGCTGATTCTCCTCCCCTAGCTCTTATGCATCTGAGAACAGATAGTATGGGATCCCTTATTTAAAAAAAAGGCATTTATAATGTTTTTTTTAGATAGATACACAAACGGGTTGCCTTTCATTTCTATTTTAAACTGAATGTATTATTTTATGAGGTGATTGTTTACAGTCAACCTTTAAAAGGGGGTTGTAAAGTATCAAGGTTTTTCACCTTAATGCATTCTATGCATTAAGGTGAAAAACCTGTGCTGCAGCAGCACCCCAGAGCCCCCGTTTTACTTACCTGAACCCAATCATTCCAGCATCGAAAGTGAGCCCAGCAGCTCCTGGGTGTCTCGGGTTCTCATTTTATAGATTGACAGCGCAGCCATTGGCTGCTGTTAATCAAATCCAGTGACGCGGGAGCCGGGGGGCGGGGCCGAGTCCTGCTCTCTGCGTCAATGGACGCAGCAGCAGGACTCGGAGCGCGCCTGCACGAGTGCCCCCAGGGAAAACGCTTCTCTAAGGGAGCACTCAAGAAGAGGAGGAGCCAGGAGCGCCGCCGGGGGACCCCAAAAAAGGAGGATCCGGGCCACTTTGTGCAAAACCCTTGCACAGAGGAGGTAAGTGTAACATGTATATGCTATACATGTTTGTTATTTAACCACTTCCACACCGCGCGCAGTATATTTACTGCGGAAGTGTGGACGTTTCCCGCAAATCCCCGTAAATAAACGGAAATTCGCGGAGTGGCCGCTAGGGGGCCCCCGCGCGCCGGAGGAGTGTGCCCACGGCAGCGAGCCGCAATGAGCAGCCAGAGCCAAAGAACGGGGTACCGCCAATGTAAACACGGCGGTTCCCCGCTCTGTCAGTGGAGACATAAGAGATTTACTGATCCCTGTCACTGGGATCAGTTAGATCTCTTATGCCCATAAAAGCCCAGCCCCCTCACAGTTAGAACACGCCTAGGGAACACAGTTAACCCCTTCGCTACCCCCTGCAGGTTAAGCCCTTCACTGCCAATGACATTTATACAGTAATCAGTGGACATTTACATTTCTGATCGCTGTATAAATGCCAATGGTCCCAAAAAAGTGTCAAAATGGTCCGACATGTCCGCTGCAATATCGCAGCACCGCTAAAAAAAAAAAAAATCGCAGATCGCCGCCATTACTGGTAAAAAATAAAGAATAAAATAAAAACCCCAGAAATTAATTCTCATCATCTGTAAACGCTGCAACTTTTGCGCAAACCAATCAATAAACGCCGATTGCAATTTTTTTTTTACCAAAAATATGGAGGAAGAATATAAATCGGCCAAAACCGATGAAAAAAATGTTTTTTTATATATTTTTTGGGATTTGTATTTTAGCAAAAAAATAAGAAAAATTGTGTTTTTTTTTTTTTTTTTTTGCAAAATTTTCGCTCTTTTTTTGTTTATAGCGGCGATCAGAAATGACACAGAGGTGATCAAGTACCACCAAAAGAAAGCTCTATTTGTGGAAAAAAAAGGACGCAAATTTAGTTTGGGTACAACGTCGCACGACCGTGCAATTGTCAGTTAAAGCGACGCAGTGCCAAATCGCAAAAAGTGCTCTGGTCCTAATGTGGGAAGTCCTTCTGGGGCTGAAGTGGTTAAAAAAAAAAACACGGACAGACACACGCCCATTAGAACCGAAACTGCTTGGATAAGCAGCGAAGCATCTTTGGCATCTTCAGGTACACAATTTGTTTACTTTACTGGAGAGTTCAAAATAGGGTGCAGCTCTGCAAAGTAACCAATCAGCTTCCAAGTTCGACTTGTTCAATTAAGCTTTGACAAAAAACTAGGAAGCCGATTGGTTTCTATGCAAAGCTGCACCTGATGTTGCACTCTCCAGTTTTAGTAAATCAACCGCAATGAGCCCAGTTGAATGGAACCAACTATGACCAGTGATACTAGGGCATGGATAAATGAGAACCTTCACCAACATATAACACAGCACAGTGACACAATGACAGAACAATACCAGCTTCTCTGTACAGTCTTTCTTGTCTTTGGAATGCAAGCTGTCCGATTCCTCATTTTCATCCTCCTCATCACCTTCAGATTCTTCTCCTTCACTGCCTTCCTCAGAGTCATCCTCTTCATCTTCATCATCATCATCGTCATCTTCATTATCAGAGGAATCAGAGGCAGTTTGACCGGGAGATGAAATATCAGAGATCAGCAGAATCCTAAGACCACTGTCAAGCTGTATAAACCTGGAGGGGGGCACAAATGGGTCAGCATACATATGTACTACTATTGTTGATTGGTGGGTACTGCACCCTGCTTATATTAAAGTGATTGTAAAGTCTCGTTTTTTCTCTCTAAAAAGAACAAACATGTTATACTTACCTGCACTGTTGCAGTGGTTTTTGCACAGAGCAGCCCAGACCCACCTCTTCGCGGGTCCCTTTTCGGCTCTCCTGGCCCCTTCCTCCTGTCAAGTGTCCCCACAGCAGGCAGCTTGCTCTGGGGGCAACCGAGCCGAGTCACAGCTCCCTGTCTCCATTCAGACATGGAGCCCTGATTCGGCCCGCTCCCTTTCTCCCGATTGGCTAACTGACTTTGATTGACAGCAACAATAACCAATGGCACCACTGCTGAGTCTCAGCCATTTAGGAGGAGAGTCCGGGACAGCCGAGGTCTGCATGGACATCACTGGTTTTAGATGCGTTCAGGTAAGTATTGGGGGGCTGTGGCACACATTCTATGTATTAAGATAAACCTTCTGATTTTCCAATCCCTTTAAGTAAAGATTTTGTGGTTTTTATGTAAAAGCAAAGATAAAAATGGCTATTTCACTTTTAGGCTCTATTCAGACTGTGGCGGTACCATATGCATATGTTGTGCATATTAGCATGTGTTGCATCAATGTAATGCATGACCATCCAAGGATCAAAGTAGCCGTGCAGCTGGAAAGAGATACTAGGAGTTGTAGTTCTACTGCAACTAGAGATCTGCTGATTGCGTATGGTAGGTGTATAAAACACACATTAACAAAGCCATCACATTACTGTCACACGTACATTGTACAATATATTATATATATCATACTTTAATACTTTAAGGCCTGGTTCACACTGGTGCAGCTTTGAAATCATGCTATTTCAGTGCAATTTCAAAGCCGCACATTGATTTCATTGCGGCTTGCAACTTGATTTAACAGAAGGGCTTTTTTCAACCTGACTAGCTATGTAACCTCACAATTGCTGCAACATGAGTCAAGACAATATGAATAGTTCCAATGCCAGCAATGGGGTGCGACTTGTCATGCAATTTGGAACTGTCAAATCGCATGACGAGTCGCACTGGTGCGACCGGAAGCTAATTCACAGTTTTGCAACCTTTTTAATCCTGGAGGAACCCTAGGCAAAAAGTTTGAGATCTCAGAGAACCCCCCCCCAAAAAAAATTTCAGATCTACAGTTCACAAAACATTGGATCTGATCAGCACGCTGTAGATATAACAAATTGTGTAGAAATAGCATTAAAAAATAGAATATATATTAGAAAAAAAGGACCTCTTTAATGTGAAAATTGGGCTTGCTTTTTTCTGCACAGAACAAAAAAAACCTCAGCCGACACCAAACTGTGGTGTGGACAGGGCACATAGAAATCAACTGATTCCTTTATGTCCTTGCAGAGACACAAATTAGAAAAATGCACATCTCTGCACATGCTGTGAACAAGCCCAACATATTCAAGTCAAATCTGTGCGTTTTTTTCACCAGATATTATGAACTTATGATGTGAACAAGGATTTACTGAACTTAAACAAAGCTCCTAAATATTATGAACATTATATTATATACGGGAACAATTGGGCCTTGTTCACAACGTATATGCATAAAAACTGATGGAAAAATGGTGAAGATTTGACCTGCATAGAATATTTTCGTCCGTTTTTCTAACATAGGTCTCTGCAAGGACACAAAGAAAACAATTGATTTCTATGTGCCCTGTTCACGCCAATGTTGGTGTCAGGTATTTTTCTGCACAGAAAAATATACATGCACATATTTTAAATACGCACGGTGCTAATGTTGTTTTCAATGCACACTTACAGCGAACACGCTCAGTGCACATTGATATGCGATGCCTTCTCTGTAGTTGAGGCTCCTGTGAACTCAGAAGGCAATGCCGGGAGGAGTAGAGAGAGCGGAAGCTCATGGCTGAATGTTGCAGGACGCAAAGTGCTGTGTATGACAGCGACTGAATGCCGACTGCGGAGGGGGGGAGCACACAGCTAAATTCAGCAGAAAGTGGCATCCAGTCAGGGTGCATAAAAATCTTTATATAAGAAACAAAAAAAAAACAAAAAAATTGGATTTTTTTTATTTAACCACTTAAGGACCGGAAGGATTTCCAGCTTTAGGACCGGAGCCCTTTTTGCGATTCGGCGCTGCGTCGCTTTAACTGACAATTGCGCGGTCGTGCGACGTTGTACCCAAACGAAATTTGCGTCCTTTTTTTCCCACAAATAGAGCTTTCTTTTGGTGGTATTTGATCACCGCTGCGTCATTTCTGATCGCCGCTATAAACAAAAGAGCGACAATTTTGCAAAAAAAACCCAAATTTCTTACTTTTTGCTAACATACAAATCCAAAAAAAAAATATAAAAAAACATTTTTTTAACCGTTTTTGGCCAATTTATATTCTTCATCATATTTGCGATAAAAAAAATCGCAATCGGCGTTTATTGATTGGTTTGCGCAAAAGTGGCCGCGTTTACGGATGATGAGAATTCATTTTTGGGGTTTTTATTTTTTTTTTATTTTTTACTAGTAATGGCGGCGATCTGCGATTTTTAGCGGTACTGCGATATTGGGGCGGACATGTCGGAACGTTTTGACACTTTTTTGGGACCATTGGCATTTATACAGCGATCAGTGCTATAAAAATGCACTGATTACTGTGTAAATGCCATTGGCAGTGAAGGGGTTAACCTGCAGGGGGCGCGCTAAGGGTTAAGTATGTTCCCTGGGCGTGTTCTAACTGTAGGGGGGCTTGCCTAGCTGGGGAAGGGAATGGTCACAGCCTTCATGTACGGGAAGGCTCTGATCACAGCCCTTCCTCCTCACACAGAGCGGAGGTCCGTGTTTACTTACACGGACCTCCGCTCCTTCACTCCGGGGGGGGGGCATCGCGGGTGGCCGGCGGCAATCGAAGCCGCCGCACCCGCTCCCTGGCCCCCCCGTACACAGTGAGCACGCGCGCGCTCACAATGGCTCTGTATCGCGCCCGCCGTCGTATGACGGCGATTTGCGTTACAGAGCCATTCTGTCGCCGTCAATTGCCGACCAGCGGTTAAATCAGATTTTTAAAAGTTTTATGATAATTTAATAATTTATTCTAATAAAATGCTTTTGGAGTAAAAATCTATTTAACCACTTCAATACTGGGCACTTAAACCCCCTTCCTTCCCGGACCAATTTTCAGCTGTCAGCGCTGTTGCAGTTTGAATGACAATTGCGCGGTCATGCGACACTGTACCCATATGACATTTTTATCATTTTTTTCACACAAATAGAGCTTTCTTTTGGTGGTATTTAATCACCCCTGGGTTTTTTATTTTTTGCGCTATAAATTAAAAAAAAGACTGAAAATTTTCAAAAACAATGCATTTTTCTGCGTTTCCGTTATAAAATTTTCCAAATAAGTAATTTCTCTTCATAAATTTTGATCAAAAATGATACTGCTACATTTCTTTGGTAAAAATAACCCAAATCTGAGTTTATTTGGTGTTGGCGGACAGACAGATGTGACGGGGACTGTGACAGATGTGGTGAGGACATACAGATTTTTGGTGTATGGTGACAGATGTGATGGGGACTGTGACAGATGTTTGGGGACTGGGACAGATGTTTTGGGGACATACAGATGTTTGGGGACTATGACAGATGTTTTGTGTATGGTGACAGATGTGACGGGGGACATACAGATGATTGGACACAGCCGTCACATGATCGGGAGGGCCAGTCACTGCACCCGTATCCCGATCTCTGCTCAGCTGGATCCTGTGATCATAATGATCACAGGATCCAGCAGCAGCGCGCCGTGTGGCCGCGCTGCGAGCTCCCGTTCTGCAGGACGTAAATACACGTCCTGTCAGAACGGGGAAGCTCCCACCCGGCCATATATGTACAGTGGCCGGATGGGAGGTGGTTAAAGATAGTTTTCTATCTAAGATACATTAAAGCGTTTGTTAACCAAAAAAAATAAAAAATAAAAAATGCTGCTCCTGTCGCTTTAATGTGCAATTAGCAATTATAATGTTTCTTCACTGCGCATGTGCCAATGACGTCGGCAGATACAGTGAATATCTCCTAAACGGTGCAAGTTTAGGAGATATTCACGGAACCTACAGATAAGCCTACAGGTATAGGCTTACCTGTAGGTTAAAGTGGTTGTAAAGGGTTTACAATCATTTTAGGATCTTTTGTGTCTTCAAAAAGATATTTTGTTTATGCACTTCAGTTACGAAACATTGATGTTTAAAGTGGTTGTCAACCCTGGACAACCACTTTAACCTACAGGTAGGCTTATAATAAGGCTTACCTATAGGCTCCCTGCATATCTCCTAAACCTGCATGGTTTAGGAGATATGCAGTGTACTGCGATGTGCCTACGTCATCGGGCATATGCGCAGTGAAGAAATGGCCTCCATGCCGTTCCTTCACTGACATCGTGTATCGCGATTGACGGCTCTCGTGTGCATGCGCAGGAAAGACGTCACGCGGCTCCGCCAAATCACAGAGCCGGAGCCCATGGCCCCGGAAGCAAGAGGGGCGAAAATGGACGCTTCCTACTGCGGGGACAGCGTGGGCTTCCAATTCAGGTAAGTGTCACATAACAGGCTAGTATGCGATGCATACTAGCCTATTATGCTTTTACATTGCAGGGTAATTCAGTGCAACAAAGAGGAAGTAAAACCCATCAGGGTAATATAATGTTATTGTTTTAATTAAAGAATTTAAGTAGTTCTCCAACTATAGTATGTGTGATTAACCTATTAACTTAAAATTGGTTCTGATATCGCTGTTTTACTAACCTGACAGCTTATTAATCCAAATAGGAAACCTTAATTTTGTTTGCAAATATTAAAGATTCTAACTACCAGCAAGAATAAGTCCTTACATTAAAAGAGCACCTGTCATTTCATATCCATCATGGCAGCGCCTGTTAGCGGGCATCCACTCACCTGCTGCTGCCGCCATGTCCCTCACCTTGTTGTGTCACTGCCGCATCACCAGCCGTCCCTTTAAAGGGAATGGGACTGTCGGTGAGTCAAGAGCGGGTCAGAGGAGGAGCCGTTGCGGCACAGGGATGCTCATTAAAAATTATGATTTAAATCGAGTGGATTTAAATCAAGCCTTTTTACTAGTGATTTCAATTAAGCCTTTTTACTAGTAATTTAAAATCATAATTTAGATTGACTTGATTTAAATCCAATCCACCCTGCATCCAGTGTATGGCAGCACTGAATGCAGACTGCAGAGATGGGGAGCAGAGAGCGGCAGCGCATGGCTGGATCAGACTGATCTCCCCTCCTGCTACAATCAGTCTGATCCAGCCACATGCTCCCACTCTCTGCATTCAGTGCTGCTATACACAGGATGTCACCTCCTGTTCTCTGCCCACCCCTCCACAGTGTGCATCACCGCTACCATTCAGACAGATCTCACCTACTCATCCAGCCACTTGATCTTGCTCTGCGCTCCCCACCACCATTCATAGCATTCAGTGCTACCACGCTCCTCCCAGTGCCACCATCGGAGTTCAAAGGAGCCAGACCTATAGAGGAGCGTATCAATACGCACTGACAGTAATCCATGTCAGTGCGCATTGAGAACAACACTGCAAACCATATTGGGTGGATATACATCTGCCACATTGATGATTTGCAGCAGAAACCCCTGGGCATGCACGTGGGAGCCAGTCTTTCCGGCAAGGTCCGGTGCTATGCGCCAAGCCATACACGGCGCATGCGCCATGACGTCGCAGCTGCTTGAAAGGGGACATCAGGGATGACAAGCTTCACACTTCAATATACAGAAAACCAACTGACCGGTGCAGCTATCTCCATAGTTCCATTTTTCACCCCCAACACACTAAAAGGGTCATCATACACAGCCAGGCCATCAGATACCACCGAATATGTTCAGACCCAGAGGACAGAGATAAACATCTCAGAATACTGGCAGACTCCACTTCCATAAGAAAGGGTACAAAGACAAAACCATCAACAACAGCATAATCACAGCCTTGAAAACCCGAAGAGAAAATCTCCTACAATACAAAGAGAAAGAAACAAAGAACCGTGTCCATCTAGTCACTAAATACAACTCAGCACTAGAAGGGATAAGAAAGATAATCAAAGATTTACAACCCATTAGAACAGAGGATGAAACTAGGGATGCACCGAAATTTCGGCAGTCGAAAGTTATCGGCATTTTCGGCCAAAAGCAGTGTTTTCGGTATCGGCCAAAACAAAAAAAACGGGCAGATACCAAAAAGGGGGCGGGTACCATACATTGAGGGGTATGTGCGCATCACATACCCCACAACGGATGTGGGAGATGAGTAGATTTACAATGCACAGAGCGCGCTGCTTGTACAAGCCGCTCTGTGCATGAAACTGTCAGCTAATTACAATGGAATGCAAAGAGAGAGCGAGCCGTCAGATCTTCAACTTGATGTCGGGAAGTGGGCGTTAGCTATTCAGTCCCGCCCACCTCCGATCTCAGTGAAAAGCTGACAGCTCTCTATCTGCATTCTCTGCATTCCAGTGTAATTAGGTCACAGTTTCACGCACAGAGGGGCTCAGTACAAGCAGCACGCTCTGTGCTTTGTGAATCTACTCATCTCTTCTGCCAGTGCCAGCCAGTACCATCCAGTGCTGCCTGTCACTGCCAATTAGTGCCACCTGCCATTACCATCCAGCTGCCTGTCAGTGCCAACCAGTGGCACCTGTCAGTGCTACCTATCAGTGCCATCCAGTGTCACCAATCAGTGCTGCCTGTCAGTGCCACCTATCAACGCCAATCAGTGCCGCCTGTCAGTGCCGAGGCAGGCTGCATATGACAATTGTATATAAAAATATAAATATTTTTTAAAAACTGTCATTTTCGGTTTTCGGCTTAGTGCATTTTCGGTTTTGGTTTCGGCACCAAAATTTCCATTCAGTGCACCACTAGATGAAACTCTGAAAGAAATATACCAACAAACCCCCAATATTGGCTTTCAGACAACCACACAACCCCAGACAAACGAATCTGCAGAAAACTTCACTCTGATTATGAAGTCACGAATAATGGAAGCAAACCCTGCAATCTGTGCAACCAGATCAATCAATGTAAAAGTGTGTCACACACACACACAAATGGAACCTTCAATATCATGGGATCATACAGCTGTACAGTTGCGCTCATAAGTTTACATACCCTGGCAGAATTTATGATTTCTTGGCCATTTTTTAGAGAATATGAATGATAAAACAAAAACTTTTCTTTTACTCATGGTTAGTGTTTGGCTGAAGCCATTTATTATCAATCAACTGTGTTTACTCTTTTTAAATCATAAGGACAACAGAAACTACCCAAATGACCCTGATCAAAAGTTTACATACCCCAGTTCTTAATACCGTGTATTGCCCCCTTTAACATCAATGACAGCTTGAAGTCTTTTGTGGTATTTGTGGATGAGGCTCTTTATCTTCTCAGATGGTAAAGCTGCCCATTCCTCTTGACAAAAAGCCTCCAGTTCCTGGAAATTCTTGGGCTGTCTTGCATGAACTGCACGTTTGAGATCTCCCCAGAGTGGCTCAATGATATTGAGGTCAGGACACTGAGATGGCCACTCCAGAACCTTCACTTTATTCTGCTGTAGCCAATGGCAGGTCGACTTGGCCTTGTGTTTTGGATCATTGTCATGTTGGAATGTCCAAGTACGTTCAATGCGCAGCTTCCTGGCTGATGAATGCAAATGTTCTTCCTCCAGAATTTTTTTTTTGTGATAACATACTGCATTCATCTTGACATCAATTTTGACCAAATTCCCTGTTTCTTTGTAGCTCACACATCCCCAAACATTAGCGATCCACCTCCGTGTTTCACAGGCCTTGTTGACTCCTCTCCAAATGAAGCGTTTATGGTTGTGGCCAAAAAGCTCAATATTGGTCTCATCACTCCAAATGACTTTGTGCCAGAAGGTTTGAGGCTTGTCTCTGTGCTGTTTGGCACATTGTAAGAGGGATACTTTGTGGCATTTGCATAGTAATGGCTTTCTTCTGGCGACTTGACCATGCAACCCATCTTTCTTCAAGTGCCTCCTTATTGTACAGCTTAAAACAGCCACACCACATGTTTTCAAAGAGTCCTCAAGTTATTTGTGGGTTTTTCTTTGCATCACAAACAATTTTCCTGGCAGTTGTGGCTGAAATTTTAGTTGGTCTACCTGACCGTGGTTTGGTTTCAACAGAACCCCTCATTTTCCACATCTTGATTACAGTCTGAACACTGCTGATTGGCATTCTCAATTCCTTGGATACCTTTTTATATCCCTTTCCTCTTTTATACAGTTCAACTACCTTTTCCCACAGATCCTTTGACAATTATTTTGCTTTCCCCATGACTCAGAGTCCAGAAACGTCAGTGCAGCACTGGATGAAAGAGGCAAGGGTCTGTCAGGAGTCCAGAAACTAATTGACCTTTTATACACACACAAATTACAAGCAAACAGATCACAGGTGAGGATGGTTACCTTTTATAGCCATTCAAACCCCTTTTTGTCAACTTGTGTGCATGTTATAAGGCCAAAATCACCAGGGTATGTAAACTTTTGATCAGGGTCATTTGGGTCGTTTCTGTTGTAATTATGATTTAAAAAGAGTAAACACAGTTGATTGATAATAAATGGCTTCAGCTAAACACTAACCATGAGTGAAAGAAAGGTATTTTGTGTTTTCATTCATATTCTCTGAAAAATGGCCAAGAAATCATAAACTCTGCCAGGGTATGTAAACTTATGAGCACAACTGTACCTCTAGTAATGTTGTATACCTCATTCAATGCAATAGGTGCAGGAAAGGATCTTATGTTGAGGAAACAGAACAGAAGTTGCAAACAAGGATGAACTTACACAGACATTCCATCAAGGAACATAAAGAAGACAGTTTCTGCACACATGTGGGAAATCACTTCTCAAAACCGGACCACACTACTGAAGACCTCCATGTCTTCATTCTTAAAGGGAATTTCAGAACTATCCAGGAAAGGAAAACATTTGAACTAAGAATGATTCTTCTTTTTGACATAAAAAATAATGGCTTAAATGTAGATATTGGTTTCCTTACCCACTGCACTACAGTTTTATGACCCCCTCTGTGACTGCCCCCCCCCCCCCCAGTCTATAGCTCTCCCTCTGTTTTATCTCAGTGACCCTGCCGCTAGCGTTATTACCATCACCATATACATTGGTTTGTGTGTGTTTGTTTTTCCTTTTTCTGAGGCTCAGAGATTTTTTATTTTTTTAACATTCTGCTAAAACTTTTGTGAATCAGTACAGCTTGGACCTTGAAGAAGGGGACACGCCCCCAAAAGCTTGTCCTAGAAAATAATTGTAGGTTAGTGCTAATAAAAAAAAAGTGTCACTCAATTTTCTCTGTCACAATTGCACTAATATGGCTACAATCACCTCAAAGTGGAGTCATACAAAGAAAAAAACCTACAGTGCCAAATGCCTTCATGTGTTGTGTGCTTAGTGCACTAAGGCCTGGTTTGCACCTATGTGTTTTCTGCTGCTTTTGCAGAACTACAGTTCAACAGGTTTTCCTTTGGGACACGTTCACGTCTATGTATTCTTCAGCCGCTGCATTGTTTGAAAGGGTCAGGGACGTTTTTAAATGCAAAACAGTTTTTTTCGTTCAATAGAATTCAATAGAGAAGCTGCAGAAAAGGATGTAGTGCGTTTTTTCCACAATTTGCATTGTTTAACATACTCACGCCATAGCTGAAAAACGGCTACCTCGCTGGCCTAAATTGCTGGGAGGGAGCCCATGTACGTCCTTCCATGCATGAGCTGCCTGCATGCCCCCTGTAAGCCATGCGTGGCACGCTCTGTGATCAGCGAGTCAATGAGACTCAGCTGATCACAGATTGGAGTATCCCAGCCCCTTACCACGTGATCAGCTGATCACATGATGTAAACAGAAGTAATCTGCTTTTTCTCCTCACGCTCTCAGAAAAAAAAAAAAAGCAGATTATGGGCTTCTGTAAATGGTTCTGCACACGGAGAGCCACTGACGCCTCATCAGTTCCCACCAGTGCCACCCATCGGTGCTAACCAGTGCTACCAATCAGTGTAGCCTCATCATAGCCGCCTCATCAGTGCCCATCAGGGCACATAAATGAAGGGGAAAAATTATCTGTTTGCTAAATTTTATAACAAACTATAAAACTGTTGGGGTTTTTTTTCAAAATGTTGGTCTTTTTTTTTTTTTTTGTTTTGTTTTTTTTTTTGCTAAACAAACAGTAGTGATTAAATACCACCAAAAGAAAGCTCTATTTGTGTGAAAATAAATGATATATTTATGAAAATGGGCCTGGGCAGGAAGGGGGTTTAAGTGCACAGTAAGCAAGTGGTTAATCTGCCCAACAACAAATTGGCATAAAAAAAGCATAAAAATGCAATTGTGTGTGCAAAAACGCAAACCACACAGTAAAAAGCACTGCAGAAATGATCAAAAAGCATAGGTGTAAAAACTGCATATGTGTGAACCGAGCCCAATTACACCAGGATTAATGCTTCATGCACAGGGGCACATTTCCCTATACAGAATAAACATGCTGCCTATTTTTGTGACGTCCTGATGCTGCATTCATAGACCTAAATGGGTGAAGGTGGCTGTAACAGCTATGCGCTACTAAGTGGCGAAAGTGCATACCCGTAATGCCCTGGACGCAGGTAGTGTGCTTCCAGGACTAGAGTTGAGCGAACACCTGGACGTTCGGGTTCGGAGGGTCCGAGCGAACTTTGTGAAAAAGTCCGGCTTCGGCACCGAACGTTATCCCGGACCCCGGACCCCATTGAAGTCAATGGGGACCCAAACTTTTAGGCACAAAAATGGCTGTAACAAAGTCCTGACAAGTGCTAGAGGGCTGCAAAAGGAAGTAAAATGGGGGTAAGAGTAGGGCAAGTGCCCTACAAAAAAATGGGCATAGGGAAAATAAATTAAAATCAAATAAACTAGGAGATGATTTTTGAACAATAATGTGTCACTTACAGCTGCAGCTAGAACCTCTCCCTTTAGAACTAGGAGATGATTTTTGAACAATAATCTGTCCCTCTACCTAGTGCAGTCAGATCGCTCAAAGCAGCAGTACGTGAAATCTCAAATTACTCCCACAATCTGATTGTTGTGTACGAACGTAATGATCGTTGTGTTAGGCAGGGTTTGATCTCTGTCACTCAAAGCAGCAGTATGTGAAATCTTGATTCTCAAATTTCTGCAATCTGTCCCTCAGAGCAACAGTAGTAGTAATCTCAGGATGCAGGATCAGATGTTAAAATATCTGCAATCTGTCCCTCACAAAAACGCTGGCAGCTTCCTCTCCCTACACTATTCAGAGTCTCAGAGAGCATGTGAATGCAGCATCAAGTGACTCCAGCTTATATAGAGGCTGGGTCACATGATGCACTGGCCAATCACAGCCATGCCATTAGTAGGCATGGCTGTGATGGCTTCTAAGGGCAAACCAGTGAAACGCTTGTTGATTGGCTGCCCTGCAGTTATCCAACATGTGTGATCAACTACCAGAACCCAGAACCCGAACGTTTTTTTAAATGTCCGTGTTCGGGTCCGGGTCCCGGACACCCCAAAGTTCGGTACGGACCTGAACGTTACAGTCCGGGTTCGCTCAACACTATGCAGGACATTATGGGTCAGCAAGTGACAATTTATGGAAGTAGTGGCACATAGCTGCCTTCCCCCATTAGTGTCTACAGGTGGCTATATGCAGCACCAGTACATCCCTGGCACAAAAATATGCAAAGTGTTTACATTGTACCAGCGGGTACACCCCTGTTTACGAGGTCTAAATGTAATCAGCATCCAATCAGCAGTTGCCTCATAGGCTGCTATTCATGCAGCAGCGGAGATGCACATTCTTCCTGCTGAAAGTGACTTTATGAAAACACATCACATAACAATACAAACATGAGTGATACACAACCCATACATTGTATCTCTTTAGGCAACTGAAACTATAATGCATGAAGTAGAAATAAAAGAACAAAGTAACACTGAAGAAGAAGGAAGGGGACTCTAGGTCAGGGTTTCTCAACCGATTTTCAGCCAAGACACCCTTAAAAATTCCACCAATCTCTCAGCACCTCATTCTACAATTTAAAATACTTAACGAATAGTTTTACACAATGCAGCAACAGCCATACATAGGACACCCAACATTGGAGGGGATTTATTCTTCCAAAATAAACACACCTTTGCACCCTGGTACTGATTAGTATTCCAATGTATCTCTATCACTCAGCTAATGTCACCCCAGTGCTGAGGGGGAGGGGGATGCTCTGCAGATCCTGACGACCTCCTTATTACCCCGATGATGTAATTGGTTGTTAAGACAAAGGCTGCAATGGTACACATTGAAAACCTGTGGCATATAATAGCATTAACTAATAGGCAGGATTGATCCACCTGCTGACTTTTTGCCAAGGCCCCCTGGAAGACAACTGTGGCGGTGATGTCAGAGTGTGGGGGTGGGGAGGAGGCGGTGATGTCAGTGTGGGGCTGGGGAGGAGGCGGTGATGTAAGTGGGGAGGAGGCGGTGATGTCAGAGTGTGGGGAGGAGGCGGTGATGTCAGAGTGTGGGGGAGGGGTGTGAGACTGTAGTGGCGGAGGAGGGGTGTGAGACTGTAGTGGC
>BLSH010160854.1:2494399-2520422 GCA_018402905.1 Glandirana rugosa | reverse complement strand
CTATCCCAATCGATACTCACTATTTACCTGTTTATGACGGAGATCACCTGTTAGGTTCGTACGCAGGATCTCTGTCTGAGTTCCTTTCCTTCAGACAATGGTAACCTGTCTTACGTCTTTATCCGACCGTACAGCCACACACAATTTAAAGACTTCGGTGAAGGACGACCAGCGAGATAGAGAGTGGGTAACCTCGGGTCGGTCTTATCGTAGAACTCCTGTCAATGTACATTGCATAGTAACAAACAACACATGAGATATAAAAGAATATCACAAAACTACAATCTTAGAAATAAAAGGAATAGCGCCCAGCACAAGCCAAATGGGAGGACGTCTATTGACGTCCTCCCGGCATTTTAGAGCCGCGCTGTAGCCGTCATTCGGCTATGGCGCGGGCGGGAGGAGGTTAATAAAGCAAGGATTACATTTATTATAAGGAAAATAAAGATTCTAACATCAAAACACTATAAGAAAATATAGAGTACACAACAAACAATGATACGTTACATGTAACTGTCCTCAAGATGCTATTCTGGCTGGGCTCCAATGGGTGAGAGATAGAGCGACCAGCAGGAAGTGGCTTCAGAAATTTAACACACACCGACATGCCAGCCTATTTCTGCATTCTGTCCAATGGTAACAGACTTCCTTTCCTTGAGTCTGTCTCTAGGACGCATGCTTGGATTGTCCACTAGAGGCAGTATTTGTCCATTTATCACTCATAGCTAACCCTATCATCTTTAGTGGTCAGATGGTCCTTTTGATGTCGGGTAATCAGGAAATGTTACTTTGCACCTCCCCAGGAGATCTCATCTGGCTTTCTCTACCCCTACACCTCACACCGCAGGGGGCGTATGGATACTTCCTGGTAGGATATGGCTATACATTATGACTTCTTATTACCAACACCCTGCTGGGTCAACTTGTGAATTCCAACTATGCCAGATGGCTTTCTTTACCACACAGTAATTAGACCACTTGTAAACTCCAACTCCGGCCTGCCATATCAGTGACACTCCAGAACTATGATATTAAACCATGTTGCCATCCAACACTGGCTGTGTCCAAACACAGCTGGTCACAGAATGTCAACAAACCGCGGTAGCGAGCTGTTACCGGGTCCTCCTCCACACACACTGATCGTGTGTGAGGAGGAGATTGCGGCAACAGCTTGTTACTGCCTACAGTATACACCAAGCACACTGATTGCCCCCCCCCAGTAATAAAGGGTACCTGTCACCATCCCATCAAAGTACCTGTCACAACCCATCAGAGTACCCGAGTACCTGTCACTAACCCATCAAAGTACCTGTCACCAGCCCATTTGAGTACCCAAGTACCTGTCGCCAGCCCATCAAAGTACCCGAGTACCTGTCACCAGCCCATCTGAGTACCGATAACCAACCTATCTGAGTATCTGAGTACCTGTCACCAGCCCATCTGAGTATCCGAGTACCTGAGTACCTGTAACCAGCACATCTGAGTACCGAGTACCTGTCACCAGCCCATCGAAGTACCCGAGTAGCTGTCACCAGCCCATCTGAGTAGCCGAGTACCTGTCACCAGCCCATCTGAGTACTCAAGTAACTGTCACCAGCCCATCTGAGTACCCGCGTACCTGTCACAAGCCCATCAGAGTACCCGAGTACCTGTCACCAGCCCATGAGAGTACCCGAATACTTGTTACCAGCCCATCTGAGTATCCGAGTACCTGTCACCAGCCCATCAGAGTACCCGAGTACCTGTCACCAGCCCATCAGAGTACCCGAATACCTTTTTGCACTGCTTCTGGTCATGTCCGATCATACACAATTTCTAGAGGGATGTGGGTTCGTTCATCTCAGCAGCACTAGGCCTACCCAATATCATTAACCCTAAAAACTGTCTTTTGGGGATGTTTGGGGACCTGTCCTTATCCTCCTCAGCAAAGAGACTCCTTCGCATTTTATTCTTCTATGCGAAGAAATCCCTCCTACTGACGTAGAAGAGCTCGCAACCACTAAATAAAAACATTTGGCTGAAACTGGTGAACGAGGCGCTACCCCTATACAAAATCACTTTCGTTCTCCGAAAACGGAGTAAGAGTTTCTACAAGATTTGGGGCGAATGGCTGGCTAGCCCTCTCGCACTATGCCCCACCTTGCCGTAGGAGGCGGTGCCGCTTGGTCTGCCTCGGACCACTGTCGACCCACTGGGCATGGCATAGCTTTCAATATATTATACTCCATATTTGTTGAACCATGTAAGGTTTAATTTACAATTTATCTGTACTACTTTGGCAGTAGTTGTGCTTAAGAAATACCCTGTTAACGCTGTAACTATCATTATCGGGCTGGATACCCGAAGATTTGTTACCGGTTTTTGAATGTTTGTATGTCTTTATACTCAATAAAAATATCTTTTAAAAAAAAGAGTACCCTAATACCTGTCACCAGCCCATCTGAGCACCCGAGTACCTGTCACCAGCCCATCAAAGTACCCGAGTACCTGTCACCAGCCCATCAGAGTACACGAGTATCTGTCTCCAGCCCATCAGAGTACCTGTCACCAGCCCATCAGAGTACCTGAGTACCTGTCACCAGCCCATCTGAGTACCCGAGTATCTGTCACCAACCCACCTAAGTACCCGAGTACCTGTCACCAGCCCATCAGAGTACCCAAGAGTACCGGACACCAGCCCTTTAGAGTACCCTAGTACCTGTCACCAGCCCATCTGAGTACCCAAGTACCTGTCACCAGCTCATCTGAGTACCCGAGTACCTGCCACCAGCCCACCTAAGTACCCGAGTACCTGTCACCAGCCCATCAGAGTACCCGAGCACCTGTTACCAGCCCATCAGGGTACCCAAGTACCTGTCAACAGCCCTTTAGAGTATCCAAGTACCTGTCACCAGCCCATATGAGTACCTGAGTACCTGTCACCAACCCAACAGAGTACCCGAGTACCTGTCACCAACCCATCTGAGTACCCGAGTACCTGTCACTAGCCCATCTGAGTACCCGAGTAGCTGTCACCAACCCATCTGAGTACCTGAGTACTTGTCACCAGCCCATGAGAGTACCCGAGTACCTATCTGCAGCTCATCAGAGTGCCAGAGTACCTATCTGCAGCCCATCAGAGTACCCGAGTACCTGTTTCCAGCCCATCAGAGTACCCGAGTACCTATCTGCAGCCCATCAGAGTACCCGAATACCTATCTGCAGCCCATGCCTCATTGAATATACCTTGGGGTGTTTGCTTTCCAAAATGGGGTCATTTTGTGGGTAATTCCAATGTCCTGGTGATCCAGGACCTTCAAAAGTGTAATGAAATTGGATGTGTAATTTATGCTCCTAGAATGCCTGAAGGTACTACTTCAATGTTGGACCTCTGTATGTGGCCAGGCTGTGTAAAAGTCTCACACATGTGGTATCGCCATACTCGGGACAAGTAGCAGAGTTTATTTTGGGGGTTAGATTTTGCTATGTACATGCTTTGTGTTAGAAACATCTTATAAATTGACCACTTTGTGTAAAAATAAAAGCTTCTTCATTTTTTTTCCACGTTTTTCGAAGACTTGTGGAAAAAAAATGAACCATTCAAAAGACTCATAATGCCTCATAGAATATAGGTTGGTGTGTTTGCATTCCAAAATTGGGTCATTTTGTGGGTAATTCCACTGTCCTGGTGCTCTAGGGCCTTCAAAATTGTAATAGGTTGTTACGAAATTTTATGTGTAATTTATGCTCCTAGAACGCTTGACGGTGCTCCCTGCATGTTGGACCTATCTATGTGGCCAGGCTGTGTAAAAGTCTCACACATGTGGTATTGCCATACTCAGGATGAGTAGCAGAATATATTTGGGGGGGGGGGTAATTTTTGCTATTTACATGCTATGTGTTAGCAATATCTTATAAATTGACCACTTTGTGTAAAAATAAAGCTTCTTCATTTTCTTTCCATGTTTTTCAAAGACTTGTGGAAAAAAATGAACCATTCACAAGACTCATAATACCTCATAGAATATACGTTGGGGTGTTTGCTTTCCAAAATGGGGTCATTTTGTGGGTAAATCAATTGTCCTGGTGCTCCAGGGCCTTCAAAAGTGTAATAGGTCGTTAGGAAATTAGATGTCTAATTTATGCTCTTAGAACGCCTGACGGTGCTCCCTGCATGTTGGACCTCTCTATGTGGCCAAGCTGTGAAAAAGTCTCACATGTGGTATCGTTATACTCGGGAGGAGTAGCAGAATGTATTTTGGGGTCTAATTGGAAGTATGCATATGCTGTGTGTGAGAAATAACTTGTTGTTATGACAATTTTGTGTAAAAAAAATAATAACAATTTCTTAATTTTCCCAAGAATTGTGGGAAAAAATACAACTTCAAAAAACTCGCCATGCCTCTTACTAAATACCTTAGAATGTCTACTTTTTAAAAAGGGGTCATTTGGGGGGTATTTGTACTTTCCTCACATTTCAGGGCCTCAAGAAATGAGATAGGCCGTCAGTAAGGATGGGCTCGGGCTTGTTCGGAACCAAACGTTCCTTGGCCCGCCAGGAAATGAACCCTGCACTGCACTAATCACAGGTAGTGAGACATTCCCTGCGCATTAGGGAAATGTCTCACTGCCTGTGATTAGTGCAGTGCAGGGTTCACTTCCTGGCGGGCTTGGACACGTTCGGTTCCAAACAAGTCTGAGCCCATCCTTAGCCTTCAGTACATCAGGTTTGATCAATTTTCAATGACTGGCACCCTAGCTTGTAGACTCTATAACTTTCACACAGACCAAATAATTATACACTTATTTGGATTATTTTTACCAAAGATATGTAGCAGTATAGGTTTTGGCCCAAATTTATGAACAAAAAATGACCTATTTGCAAAATTTTATCATAGAAACTAAAAACAAAGTGTTTTTTTTTCTAAACTTTCGCTCTTTTTTCACTTATGTCGCAAAAAATAAAAAACCCAGAGGTGATTAAATACCACCAAAAGAAAGCTCTATTTGTGTGAAATACACAGTGGGTACAGTGTTGCATGACTGAGTAATTGTCATTCAAAGTGTGAGAGCACTGAAAGCTTAAAATTGGTCTGGTAAGGAAGGGGGTATAAATGTCCTGTATTGAAGTGGTTAAAGCCCAGTGTGTATGAGGCCTTCCTCCTTGCACATCAAATCCTGGAGTTTTCAGATCTCAGGGAGGCAAACAAACTGGAGCATACAGAATCTGGAGCAATGGTTCATTATAGCCAATTAGCTTCCAACTACAACTTGTTCCATTAATGTACTGTAGAATTTCAGTCCACTAGGGATGCACCCATACCAGTTTTTTAATACTTTTTCTCAAATAATTACCCCCTACTGATACTTATTTTGCCCTTGGATGCATTTGTTTTTTGATGTAGTTGACAGTGGACTTTGGTTACTTATTATGCAGACTACCCCCCCCCCCCTTGTTTTCCTCAGTTTGTTGTGTTCCTCTAGCACCGGGTGCTAAGCAGATGACTTTATATCCCTGCGACAGACAGAGAGGGTTGTGGCACTAGTAGTCCGCTCAGCAGGTACTCAGTAGTTGCAATGTTATCTCAGAATTACAGTTCCCAGGGGGCAATGAGCCGTCCCAAGTGCAGCCTGGCTGAGTACATACCTCCCCATGTCAGGGGAGGGAGAGGTTGCGGCCTACCATGAGGGGACTCTCCTGTTTGGAGAGGCCCCGTCTCAGCGTCACCTGACTCATCGGCAGCACAATCTCTTCTCAAGGGGAAAAGATCATCATCTTTGGTTGTGGGATCGAGTGCAGTGTGTCGGCAGTCACCGTACAGGAGGTTCTTTCCGGATTCTTCAGTTGGTGAACGGGCTGTCGCCCATCGTTTCAACCCTAGCGTAACCACTTCAACCCACGGAAGGATTTGCCCCCTCATTCAGGGTCATCTTTAATATCAATTGGACCCTGGGCAAACATTTTCTTGGGCCCTCCCGAATCCACTTATCAGCTATTTAAGGGCAGTGCAGGGTTCAAGAGGCAGCTGCTTTGGGCCCCATAACAATGACTGGTCCCAGGGCAGCTGCCCCTTTTGCCCTGCGTTAAAGGCAGCCCTGCCCATATTGACCAGAGCACTTTTTGCGATATGGCTGTCAGTAAAAAGGACTTTGCCAGTGTTCCTGGCCGTTTCCGGGTGGTGCGCGCGCATCCGTGCGCGCTCGCGCGCTCCCGTGCGCGTTCGCGCGCTCCCGTGCGCGTGCGCGCGCCCGTGCGCGCGCACGCGCCGGAAACGGCGCCAAATGGTGCCTATTTAAACCCTGGACATACCGCACCGAGTTGCTGCTTGTTCTACAGCGTTCCAGACCTGTGAGCCTCAGCTCCCTACCTGTTCCTGTGTTTTCACCTGTTTCCTGTCTACCCGGCTTGCTTTGACCTGTTGTCCGCTACCTGCATCGACCCCGGCTATCCACGACCATCCGTTTGTCTACTCCTCTGTACCTCCGCTGCCCGCCCGTTAACGAACCTTGCCTGAACTTGACGATCCGCTTGCCTAACCCCTTTTGTACCTTTCTGCCTGCACGTTGCCAACCCTGCTTGTACGACCATTCTCCTGTTTGCACGACCTGCTGGAATCTCACTACAACATCTGTGACCATCCAGCCCTCGTGCCATCCCGCACTCTCGGGCCTCTGTCTACACTACCAGGGGTCCTTGAATCGGGTGCGCAAGAGCGGTTGTTCCCTGCACAAGACAGACTCCACCGTCAGGTACGTAACAATGGCACTGCATCATTTTAACTGACAAATGCATGGTCGTGCGACGCTGTACCCAAACAATATTGACATCCTTTTTTTCCCACAAATAGAACTTTCTTTTGGTGGTATTTGATCACCTCTGCGGGTTTTATTTTTTGCGCTATAAACAAAGAGCGACAATTTTGAAAAAAAATTATATTTTTTACATATTTACTATAATAAATATCCAAAAAAAAATATAAAAATTAATTTCTTCCTCAGTTTAGGCCAATATATTTTCTTCTGCATATTATTGGTAGAAAAAAAATGCAATAGGCATATATTGATTGGGTTGCGCAAAAGTTATCTACAAACTATGGGAATAGATTTATGGCATTTTTATTTATTTATTTATTTTTTACTAGTAATGGCGGCGATCTGCGATTTTTATCTGGACTGCGACATTGCGGCGGACAGATCGGACACTTTTGACACTATTTTGGGACCAATGACATTTATACAGCGATCAGAGCTTTAAATAGTCACTGATTACTGTGTAAATGTCATTGGCAGGAAAGGGGTTAAACTGTAGGGGGCGATCAAGTGGTTATCTGTGTTCCCTCAGTGTTTTCTAACTGTGTGGGGGCTGGGCTGCCAGGGACATGACAGATCTAACTGATCCCGATCACTGGGAACAGTAGATCTGTGTCATGTCCCCCGACAGATCTGCTGTTCTGCCTTTGTAACAGGCGATCGCGAGTCGCCAGTGGACATCGAGTCCCCCCGACTTGGGGGCGCGCTCCCACCCACAACTGCACCTGCGCGAGCTGCCATACAGCTACGCCGATTCGCGCAGGGGAGCCGACCTGCTGCCGTTTTATGATGGCGCTGGTCCGCAAGCAGTTAAGCACCCTGTTTTGGACAGCTTACTCTTGGGAACACTGAAGAGCTTTACAAAGACATAGACATCCATGCTTTACAGCAGGGTTTCTCAACCAGGGTTCCGTGGAACCCCAGGGTTCCTCCAGATGTTGCTAGGGGTTCCTTGAGCAATGGTCAATTTCTATCTCTCAGATAAATTCCCAATGACACCATTGATCTTTTTAGCTATCTGTAAGGGGGTAATTCTTCCCAATGGCCACAAGTGTAAGGAGCCCTCTTCCCATTGATCATTACACTAATGTATCCTGAGTTGTAGATTTTTAATTTTTAGCAGGGGTTCCCTGAGACCGGTGAATTATTTCAAGGGTTCCCCGGTGTTGAAAAGGTTGAGAAAGGCTGCTTTACAGTATATTGAGGAATACCCTATTCAGCTTGGGCTGTTCACTTTGCTAAGCTCAAAGAACACTTCTTAGGATACAATCTTAAAGAGCTCCAACGATTGGTGAAGATTAAACAAGCCTGCCAACTGGACTTTGTTGTTAACATTCTACAGGGCCCTTGTCTTATCTACCTATAACTCTACTTCTTCCTATTGAAGATATTTAGTGTTAATAGATCAGCCTGGGATCTCCCTTTTAGATTGGGAATACATATCTCTGGTACCATTTGAATATCCCTGACCAAATGTTCCTCAGTGCACTGGTCATCATATGTATTTTGATTATCCTGTACTTGGGTATTAAACTGTCTTTAAGCTGTAGCCAGGGGGGGATTCTCTCCTGAGTCCAGGTGATTAGCCAGAATTTCCTCCTGCATGTTCATACCCATATGTACAAATATATACAAAGTTAGTTCAAGTAAAACTGAGAATAATTACTTTATCTGTGTCTTAGTGTCTGTTGAGTTTCATCCTAAACTATGTCTGAACCCAAAGTGCCAGGGGGTTTGAAAGTTCGCAAGGTCAGGGCAATGCAGAGGAACCCGAAATTCTAAGCAGCCCTCCAGGGGGCAGTGATACATTATGGTTTACATCGGTGCGATTTGACAGTTCAAAATTGCATGACAAGTTGCACCCCATTGCCTGCAATGGAACCATTCAAATTGTTGTAAATCAAGTCATAGCGACTTTGAAAAAGGTTCCTGCACTACTTTGTTGTGATTTCATTGCAATTTGCATTGACTTCTGTTAAATGAATTTGCTAGCCGCAATGAAATCGGAGGTCCAAATCGCACTGATCTGCAGCTTTGAAACCATGCTACTTCATTGCGACTTGCATTCACTTCTGTTAAATGAAGTCGCAAGCTGCAATGAAATCAAAGGTCCAAATCGCACTCATCTGCATACTTGAAATTGCACTTAAGTACCGTGCTATCAAATTCTGACAGTGGGGGCGCTTCCCCTATCGAAATACACAGATCAGCACTACAGCCATTGGCTGCATGTGATTATCAAATGCTGGTTTTCCAGTAGGACCATTCAACAGAAGGCATTCATTAGACCAGATTCTGTTGAACAAAGACGAGTACACACGTACTGAAAGTAGGCCAGTTCCTGCTAAACTGCCTTAGGAAAGATGTACATACCTATTTTCAGCCTTAGGGTACAGTCATGTGATCTGGCTCCCCTGTGTCAGTCAGCAGAGGCTGCAGGGGAGAGCGCTAACAATGGCTGGGACATCAGAGCCTATGGGTGATGACATCACTCCCACGCATTGCCAGCTTTTGTCTTCTCTCCCCTGCAGCCACTGCTGGTTAAAACGGGAGATCACCTGGCTTGACTGGAATGGACTCAAAATAGGTAAGTATACAGCTAACCCGCACCAAACCCACTGGTACATCGCACTGTGGTCAAATCGCACTACCATCAGTGTGAAAGGGGCCGTAGGTTGAGGCTGGAGTTCTACTTCTGCTTTGAAAATGGAAGCTAGAAGTTGATGGGTTACCATGTACAGGATGATTTGTGTGACATGTAAAAAGCGCGTGTAATATTTATCTTAATATATTTTATCAATTTTTTTTTCAGAGGTTAAAGTGTTACTGAACCAGGGCTCAACAAACCCCAGGCCCATGGCGACCAGAAACAGCGTCCTGGCGAGCGTCAGCCGATCCTTCTCTCCCCTCACTATCACATATAACAGCTTCTCCGATTCAGCTGTCAGATTGAGCAGAGAATGGCTAGGAAGAAACAACAAAAATCCAGGCAGCCTGCCAAGAAAAACAAAAATCCAGGCAGCCTGCCAAGAAAAACAAAAATCCAGGCAGCCTGCCAAGAAAAACAAAACTCCCGGCAGCCTGCCAAGTTTCGCTGATAAGAATAAACATTGTATCTTTTGGTTCTTTTATGAAAGGAATGAACTCCGGTCTGTAAATGAGGGAAGTTTAACCACTTAAAGACTAAACCTTTTCTGACATGTGTTGCTTACGAGTAAAAATTAGTATTCTCTTCTAGAAAATTACTTAGAACCCCCAAACATTATATATATTTTTAGCAGAGACCCTAGAGAATAAAATAGATTTTTTTTTTTGGGGGGGGGATACACTTTAATGAATTAGAAAAAAAAACAGTAAAGTTAGCCCATTTTTTTTGTATAACGTGAAAGATGTTACGCTGCGAGAATCGTGATCTTTATGCTAAGCAACAAAATTGTGATTCTCATTTTAGCCAGAATTGTGCAGCTCTACTGCGTGCTGTGAGGTGGAGGAGGGAAGATGAGGCAGCTGGATATGCGTTAGAAGTGTCTTTCTATGTCCTCTGATAAAGCCCTGTGTACCATCAACAATTACCACTGTTTATGTGCAGCTGGGCTGAATAGTCACCGTGGGGGGACACACATGTAGGCAGGAAGTGGCTGCAAAGAGGCAGCAGAAGATCAGCAGCACTGGAATACTTCTATCACCTTTTCTTTGTATTTTATTTAAAGTTTCACTAAGGCTTCATTTAGATGTGCAGTTAGGTGGTAAAAATGTGCAGTAGAGACATGTTTTTGCCACCCTTAAGCTCCATTAGGCAGCAGGTGAGGGCATTTTACATGCCGCAGTCACAATGCATTAGGCATAATAAGGAGTTTCCCCCTATAACAGGTTTTTAGTGTCACTCTTTCTGGCCAGCCTATAACCCTGATGTAACGGTGTTACGTTGGAGTTATTGACTGGCTGCTCTGCTGTGAGTAAGTTAGGGTTAGGGGGGCGCAAATTACTTGCCTTACCCCGGCGCTGACAACCCAACACTATGCTAAAAAAACTGGCTCCTAGATTCAAAGCAAAATCATCAAGCCCTTGTACAAGCGACCTGTTGTCCTGATTGTCTTGTTCATGTGACCTGGCTTGTCTTGACCCTGATATTGTTCTCCGCCTGCACTGACCTCGGCTTCCATGACCACTCTTCTGCCTGCTCCTTTGAACTTTGTCGCCCGCCTGTTAATGAACTCTGCCTGTGCCCGACTATTCTCCTGCCTGATCCTCCTGTACCGCACTGCCAGCCTGCTACCGACCCGGTCTGCATCACAACGCTTCTGTTGCACAAGCTCATCAAGTACCTGCACATCACCACCAGTGACCCAGTCCGACCCTCGTGCCTCCCTGCACTCCTGAGCCTCCTGCTCATTCTACCAGGGGTTCCTGAATCAGGGTCGTAAGAGAGGTTGCCCACTGCATAAGTCAGACTCCACCACCAGGTACGTGACAAATACACACCAAACTGAGCATGTGCAGAGTGACTCCAAAGTCTCTGTACTATCAGGAGATTGATTGGGGTCAGTGGAAGAAGGGGAGGATCAGAGATCAAACATCCTTTTTTACACAATGCAGAGGATTAACCTCTTAGGTTCCAAAGTGAGTATAACAAGCATGATTTACTGCATATACAGTGCCTTGAAAAAGTTTTCATACCCCTTGACATTTTCCACATTTTGTCATGTTACAATCAAAAATGTTTAATTTATTTTATTGGGATTTTATGTGATAGACCAACACAAAGTGATACATACATTGTGAAGTGGAAGGAAAATGATAAATGGTTTTCATTTTTTTTACAAATATGTGAAAAGTGTGGGGTGCATTTGTATTCAGCCCCCCTGAGTCAATACTTTGTGGAATCACCTTTCACTGCAATTACAGCTGCAAGTCTTTTTGGGGAAGTCTCTACCATCTTTGCACATCTAGAGAGTTAAAATTTTGCCCATTCTTCTTTGCAAAATATCTCAAGCTCTGTCAGATTGGATGGAGAGTCCGTGAACAGCAATTTTCAAGTCGTGCCACAGATTCTAAGTTGGATTTAGGTCTGGGCTTTGACTGGGCCATTCTAACACATGAATATGCTTTGATCTAAACCATTCCATTGTAACACTGTATGTTTAGGGTCGTTGTCCTGCTAGAAGGTGAACCTCTGCTCCAGTCTCAAGTCTTTTTGCAGACTCTAACAGGTTTTCTTCTAAGATTGCCCTGTACTTGGCTTCATCCATCTTCCCATCAACTCTGACCAGCTTCCCTGTCCCTGCTGAAGAAAAGCATCCCCACAACATGATGCTGCCACCACCATGTTTCACGGTGGGGATGGTGTGTTCAGGGTGATGTGCAGTGATAGGACAGGACTTCTTATGGCTTTCTTTCAACAATGGCTTTCTTCTTACCACTCTTCCATAACCGCTTCCCGACCATGTCGTATACATTTACTGCTGAGTGGCTCTGTCCAGCAAATCGCTGTCTATAAACGGTGGCTCATGCATGCGCTGTAGTGGGTGTACCCGCCGCACTCTGTGGGAGCCTGGTCGTGGCTTAGGCGGACAGGAGTCGCGATTGCTTAGCAGAGAACAAAAACGGGGAACCGCCAATGTAAATGCGACGGTTCCCCACTCTGTCAGTGGGTATGTAAGAGATCTACTGATCCCTGTCACTGGGATCAGTTAGATCTCTTATGCCCCTGGCAGCCCAGACGCCTCACAATTAGGACACACCCAGGGAACACTGGATCGCTGTATAAATGTCATGGGTCCCAAAAAAGTGTCAAAAATGTCCAATATATCCGCTGCAATATCAGAGTCCCAATAAAAATCGTGGATCGCCGCCATTAATAGTAAAAAAAAAAAATGTAAAAATGCCATAAATTAATTCTCATGGTTTGTAAACGCGGCAGCTTTTGCGCAAACCAATCAATAAACGGCGATTGCGATTTTTTTTACCAAAAATATGAGCAAGAATATAAGTCGGCCAATACCGATGAATGCATTTTTTTATATATTTTTTTATATGTATTTTAGCATAAAGTAAGAAAAATTATGTGTTTTGCAAAATTGTCGCTCTTTTTTTGTTTATAGCGGTGATCAGAAGTGACGCAGAGGGGATCAAATACCACCAAAAGAAAGCTCTATTTGTGGGAAAAAAAGGATGCAAATTTTGTTTGGTACAACGTTATACGACCGCGCAATTGTCAGTTAAAGCGATGCAGTACTGAATCGCAAAAAATTTTCTGGTCCTTACGTGGGAAATCCTTGCGGGGCTGAAGTGGATAAAGGGCAGATTTGTGGAGTGCATGACTAATAGTTGTCCTGTGGACAGATTCTCCCACCTGAGCTGTGGATCTCTGCAGTTCCTCCAGAGTTACCATGGTCCTCTTGGCTGCTTCTCTGATGAATGCTCTCCTTGCCTGGCCTGTCAGTTTAGGTGGACAGCCATGTCTTGGTAGGTTTTCAGTTGTGCCATACTCTTTCCATTTTCGGATGATGGATTGAACAGTGCTCCATGAGATGTTCAAAGCTTGGGATATTTTTTTTTTTATAACCTAACCCTGCTTTAAACTTCTCCACAACCTTATACCTGACCTGTCTGGTGTGTTCCTTGGGCTTCGTGATGCTGTTTGTTCACTAAGATGTGGAACCTTGGATTATGAGCATAATCCGTTTCAGAAGAAAGCTTGTAATCCAAAGCACTCGTATATCAAAGCATGCTTCCCCATAGGAAACAATGGAAACTCAATTAATTCCTTCCACAGCGCTGCTTGTCAATAAAATACTTTATGTGGTCAGAGGTCTGGGGGCACCTGGTGTATGCAATACCATATGTGGTACTGGTGAGGTTCGGAGACTGTCGGAAACGTTCAGGAACTGTTTACACTTTCTGTATTTCCGAGTATTTCCGAATGCTTCTGGGCATCTCCGAGGCTCACCAGCACTCCTGCACCTCTGGCCACATGTGGCATTGCATGCACAGAGGCTTAATCCTGCTCGTTATGCGAGACAGCGCCCGCAAACCGAGTCAGAATTTTTTAAAAAAACTGCTCGTATTGCAAAAGCTCGTTAACCGCGTTACTCGCAATCTGAGGTTTTACTGTACTGAGATTAAATTACACACAGGTGGACTCTATTTACTAATTAGGTGACTTCTGAAGGCAATTGGTTCCACTAGATTTTAGTTAGGGGTATCAGAGTAAGGGCTGAATACACTTGCACGCCACATCTTTCAGGTATTTTTTTGTAAAAAATGTTAAAAACGATTTATCATTTCCTTCCACTTCACAATTAAGTGCCACTTTGTGTTGGTCTATCATCTCATAAAATCCCAATAAAATACATTTATGTTTTTGGTTGTAATGTGAGAAAATGTGGAAAATTTCATGGGGTTTGGAACTATGAATTCTTTTTCACGGCACTGTACACACCGATTTTACTGTTGTGGGTTTAGTAACACTGCACCAGAGGGAGATTGTGCTATTGTGGCTGGACAGTGCAGTCAGTGGTACTTGGTTTATGGCAGTATGTGCCCAGCGACGAGTGCCTGAAATGCAAGAAGTCTGCAATCAGGACATTTGTCCTTGGGCGCATATTTCCCTAAGCCTAGGTTCACATTGATGCGATTGCAAAGCCGCACCGATTCCCAAAAGTAGTTTCTGTACTACTTTTGGCGACTTCGGGGTGCGATTTGTATAGACATCTGAGCAGCAACCCAGACAGATGTCTCTGAAATCGCCCCCGAAGTCGGACTATGAAATTGTGCGAGTTCAGCTGAACTGGCACAATTTTATTACCGCTGTCAGTGGGAACCTGGGCTAAATGGAAGTACCACGGAGTGCACTATAACAAATTTTCAGTATTTACCTTAAGCCCCCGTTCACACAGGTGCGGTTTTGAAATTGCGCTACTTCAGTGTGATTTCAAAGCCACACATCCATGCGATTTGCACTGCCCATTTCATTGCGACTTGCAACTTCATACAAAAGAAGTCAATGGAAGTCGCAATGAAATTGGTAAAACGTAGTGCAGGAAACTTTCATAATCGCTGCTACATGAACGGTTTCATTGCTGGCAGTGGGGTGCGACTTGTCATGCGATTTGGAACTGTCAAATCGCATGACAAGTTGCGCCAGTGTGAACGGGGGATACCTGTGATATTTTCCATTGATGAGTCAACTCCTTCCTTATTGCATACGATATTTAAAAAAACATGAATCTCATTCAAAAACCGTTAGTGAACTGATGCCACCATAATAAAGCAGAAGTGCTTTAGGTGTATTTGTAAATCTGTATGTAAGTCACACTGCCTCGTCAAGGCCCCTCTGTACACCACGGTCCCTAGCTGTAAACTAAGGCTTCATTTTATACCTGCAGATAATAAAAACACATGGCTGAGAATTTTTTTTCGCATTTGAACTGCTCCCACTTAAAGTGGTTGTGAACCCCTTACATATAGCCAGTGAAGTGACCAGCCTCAGGTGATACACAGCGATTAAACAAATCCTGCTATACAAGTTATACATGTTTATTTGTATATCTCCTCTACAGCCTCCTAAAGCACACATTTTACACAGCTTTTCTGAGCTTTGGGAGGCAGGGATCTGATGTCAAACACTGCACAGAATAGAGCAGGGAGCTGAGTGTAATCTGAAAATTGAGTATTGGGAATGGACACACCCAGCTCTCAACAATCTCATAGTGAAACATGCACAGCTGAGGCTGTCAATCAACTGTTGTGTGCTAAGAGGGGTGGGGCCGTCTCAGGATTTTGTAGTGTCCCTATAACCAGTCAAAAGCAATTCATGCAGATAGCAGAGGGAGGAGAGAGCAGATAGGAACCACACTAAGTGCTTTGGATTGAGGCTAGTACAAACTATAGAAGGATGATCAAATGATCACATGTAAACAAGCTGGCGGAAGTTCCAGCTGTTCTCTCCCTTCTCCGCACCGATCAGTGCAGTGTGAGAGGAGAGGGGGAGAGATCAATGCAGCAGTGCTGTGGGCAGGATGTGTAGTGCCCACAGCGCTGCTATGTGCAAGACTGCACCCCATCCAACCAGCCATCCTTACCCTTCCATGCTCATCCATCCTCAACCAGCCAGCCATCCATGCTCACCCAGCCATTCTCACACCCCCAGCCATCCTCACCTATCGATGCTCACCCACCCAGCCATCCTCACCCAGCCAGCCATCCATGCTCACTCACCCAGCCATCCTCACCCATCCATCCATCCATGCTCACCCATCCAGCCATCCTCAGTCAGCCAGCCATGCTCACCCATCCATGCTCACCCACCCATCCATGCTACCCACCCATCCATCCATGCTCACCCACCCATCTGTGCTCAGTCATCCTCATCTGTGCTCAGTCATCCACATCCGTGCTCAGTCATCCCCACCCATGCTCATCCGTGCTCAGTCATCCCCGCCCATGCTCATTCATCCCCATCCGTGCTCACCCAACCCCATCCGTGCTCAGTCTTTCCCATCTGTGCTCATCCATCCCCATCCATGCTCAGCCATCCCCATCCATGCTCAGTCATCCCCATCCATACTCAATCATCCTCATCCTTGCTCATCCATCCCCATCCATGCTCAGTCATCCCCATCTATGCTCAGCCATCCCCATCCATGCTCAGTCATCCCCATCCATGCTCAGTCATCCCCATCCATGCTCAGTCGTCCCATCCATGCTCAGTCATCCCCATCCTGCTCAGTCATCCCCATCCTGCTCAGTCAGCCCCATCCTGCTCAGTCATCCCCATCCTGCTCAGTCAGCCCCATCCATGGCTCATTTGTGCCTCATTCATACTCAGGAGTATCAGAATATAATTTTGGGGTGTAATTTTTGCTAGGTACATGATGTGTGTTAGAAATATTGTATAAATGGACAACTTTGTGTAAAAAAAAAAAAAAGGCGTTTTCATTTTTTTCTCCACATTTTCCAAAAACTTGTGGAATAAATGACATGTTCAAAAGACTCATTATGCCTCATAGTTTATACGTTGGGGTGTTTGCTTTCCAAAATGGGGTCATAAAGGTCATGGGGCCTTTTTGGGCGTTTTTGGACGTTTTTAAGTGTTTGTACGTTTTTACAGCTGAAAACAGTCCAAAAAAACCCTCAGCTCTTGGGGTTTTTTTACAGCTCAAAAACGTCACTACTAAAAACAGTTGATAACAGCCTATGTGTGCATGAACACATAGGATAACATGATGGAGGGCTTATTGACTGTAGAAAATAAATGTCTGCAGCTGAAAACAGTCAAATAATGTCCTGTGTGCATGAGGCCTTAGAATTAGTAGGTTCTGAGAGGAGTTTATCAGCTGCAAAACAGCTCTAACGCTGAAAACAGCTTAAAAACGCCAAACAACACTAAAAATCACAGCTATTCTGCGTTTATCAGCGTTTTTGAGCCATAAGCTTTTATGGGAGTATAGTTTTGCTAAAAAAACGTTAAAAACGCATTCTACAGCTACAGCTTTCTACAGCTAACGCTACTGGCTTTTTTTTTATATCATCCAGTGTTCATGAGGCCTTAAAATAGCATCTTTATTATTTTCTTGGCATCAAAGTTCTTCTGGATACCAAGAACATAGACTGACCTTGTCACATGGCCAAGATTTCCAGGGAAATGAAAGACTTGTCCTTGGCCAAGTTGTGCGTCGCCTTAATGTCTAATAGTTTTGTGATTTTTTTTTTCAGTATGAGCATACCATCATTTAAAGATGCAGTCATGGGTCCCAAAACACTATTCTAAGATATATCTACTTTAGTTCCATAACTAACACTGGAGGAGGTGTCATTGACCAACCTTCTATTGTGGTGTTAGTCCTGAGGCTGTGTAATGCTGCAGGTATAGCCTGATTCAGGAGGGGGTGTATGGGACCGCTGCAGAGACAGCAACAGTCCTTAGCTACATGTTACTGAATGGGGGGGGGGAGGCTTGTGGCAGTGCAGGCATCCTTATACTGATATGGCAGCTAAGACAATGGTGTTACTGTATGTTATGTTATTATGCTGCACCCTGATGGGTGAGATTTTGTATACAATTTTAATGTCTTTAAAAAGTTTGGCGTTTGATAGTTAAATGATGGTTTAGTCTTGGAGGTAGATGTTCTCTGCAGAAGAGACATGCAAAGTCTCTTATGCAAAAAAAATAAAATAAAACAAAACAATTCTTCCTCTTGCTCCGGGGAATTTTCCCATTACTTTACCTGTAGTGTATGCACAATGCAGTGTACACTCCTGGCAAGACACAGGGAATGAAGCCGGGGGCATGCACCATATAACTCCAGCACATATGCACTTGAGTTGTATCATTAGTGGCAGACTCAAATGCCAGCCACACTAGAAGACAATCAAGTGAGGTCAGTTGTGGTGACGGAGTGATTAGGGGGAGCACAGAGAGCACGCGATTTGTACAGACACAGCACATTACAATGCATGGTAGTGTGTTACTGTGCATTGTGGTGCGTTGCAAAGCATACGAGTCAGAAGTGCTTTGGAGTACCATTCAGAATAAATGCACCGCAATGTGCCAACAACTAATGTGCAATTTCGAATCCAACGTTCCCACACTGCACTGGAAATGTGTGAATGGGACCTGAAGGACAACTGTACCTTTTACAAATCACCTTCATCAAACCTGCCTGTGTGCATCGTGACCTCACTAGCACAAATCTACCCTCAGTCCTGATCCAGCAATCTCCTGAAACAGACAGTTTGTACTGCGCATGTGCATGATGGCCCCATTTATTCTCCTAGAAAACTTATTGCAATTATTTTGACTAACGGGGACGATTCCAGGGAGGGTGGGATAAAAAACCCATGCTCGTTACTCTAGCAGGTATCAAAGTGCCCGTCCTTGAGTCAGATCAATTAGAATAGGGGTCTCCAAACTTTCTAAACAAAGGGCCAGTTTACTGTTCTTCAGACTTTAGGGGGGCTGGACTGTGGCCAGTGGGAGTAGAAAATGTCATGGCATCAATGGGTGTATACTATGCCCCATCTTTAGTATTAGGGGAAGGAATCATCATTGGTGTCAGTGGGAGGAATAGTGCCCCATCATTGGTGTCATTGAGAGGAATAGTGCCCCATCATTGGTGTCAGTGGTAGGAATAGTGCCCCATCATTGGTGTCAGTGGGAGGAATAGTGCCCCATCATTGGTGTCAGTGGGAGGAATAGTGCCCCATCATTGGTGTAATTGAGAGGAATAGTGCCCCATCATTGGTGTCAGTGGGAGGAATAGTGCCCCATCATTGGTGTCATTGAGAGGAATAGTGCCCCATCACTGGTGTCAGTGGGAGGAATAGTGCTCCATAATTGGAGTCAATGAGAGAAATAGTGCCCCAAGGGCCAGATGAATGCAAGCAAAGGGCCGCATCCAGCTGCAGTTTAGAGACCCCTGAATTAGAAGAAGCAAACATTGGACATTAGTCCATGGACTTTATAGGTACAACACCAAATGTGTTAAAAGTGAATGCAATCTTTATTAATGCACAATTAAAAATCAATTAAGATCACATTAAAAATAAAATGTTGTAGCATCCTGCACCCTTATGTCGGTTATGGTGGTGGCCCCTCACACACTATACAGATCAAAGATACAGATATGATTGTCCAGGGGTTGCCACCATCCATTCACATAAAGCTTGACATGTTTCTCGTATATCGCTTCCACAGGAACAAAGATGCAAAGAATGGACTGCTACACAAAGCGTCAGTAATGAGGGATCCCGAAAATATTATGCCACATGAGCCAGCCTGACCCCCCCCCCCAGCCACAAGGGGTAAACTTCAACTATACATCAGGAATGGGGCAAAGCCAGTTAAATGAAATCTGCCCAGTGCTCAAGTTCTTTCAAAAAAATGCTTTAGGCTGGCCATACATGTTAGATTTTCTGTCCAATTTTCTTTAGATTTTCCTTTGACTATGTAGTACAAGAACCTACCTAATTGGATAAAATTGGAAGTGTTGTTTAGTTTTGACCTCATATTATATGGTTTATAGTTTTTCTACAGAAAATTGGACAGAAAATCTAAAATGTATGGCCAGCTTAGTATATTAAACAGCCACAGAAAAACAACTTGCTATTATGTGAGGATCATCAGAGGTGCATATGTGCAGTTAGGTCATGGTAAACTGGGGAGCCATATGGGCAGACAACATGATGCAATATAAAGGTATAAGACTATAGGCCCAAGTTCATTCCTCCAAACACCTGTGCAGTGTAAAAGATCCAGCTGGGTCCACCTTCGCCCCATTCCTAATTAATAGTTAATGTTTATCCCTTGTGGCTGGTGCTTTGTGTAGCAGTCCATTCTGGAAGCGATATACACAAGCTTTATGTGAATGGATGGTATGAGTGTGTACTCCTACCATAATGAGGGGCCACCACCCAAACTGATATAAGGGTGTAGGATGCTACTACATTTTATTTTTAATGTGAATTTAATTGATGTTTAATTGTGCATTAATAAAGATTGTATTCATTTTTACCATCATTTGGTGTTGTGCCTATAAAGTCCATGGACTGCGGTCCAATATTTGTTTCTTCTAATTGATCAGTCCCCTAGGAAAGCTGTACTCTGAGAATCAGCTGGAGGCCACCATAAGTATGGCTTTCCTATAAAAGTGAATGGGGGGTCATGATGCGCATGAGCAGTGCAAAAGGGGACAAAAGGCTGTGTAGTACAGAGCAGGGCAGAAAGTGCTGGGAACTCTGAAACTATATAGTTATCTCAGGAACAGGAGTAAAGGAGAAAACTTCTAAATGGGACACCTATTGAATAACTACTGCCAGTAGTGGGAATTCCCTTCAGTCTGGAGAGACTTATATTTAGTTCCTGATGTGTCTGGGGACAGAAAGTACAGGGGAATAGCCCCATGAGGACAGAGCAATAAAAGCTATATCCCTTGTATCTGAAATAACACTTTTGAACAGTGGCGGCTGAGGGGGGCCAGCCTCCCCCCTTCCCCCAGCCAGCTAACAGCCCCCACCCCGTCACTCGATCGATGGGCGTGTCCCCCCCACCGCGGCCAATTGGGTCTTAGGACTCCCTGCCAATGGGCTCTTAGGACCCTCTTCCTGATTGGAGGAGAAGCAGGAAGACATTAGCAAATATTAATTCGCTAATGTCACACAGCTGGGTGGGGCTTGGGGTGCAGTGCTCTGTGCCCCGAGCCCACCCTTTCTGAAGCCAATTAGAGCCTCAGGCTCTAATCATGTGCTTCCAAAAAAACCCCTTTGAAATCCATGTGTCAGGCGCCCTGTATGTAGAATAAGGGCCAGGCGCATGGATTAGGGGGGCAGCGCCTGTGCGCTCCTAATGGTGCGGCCGCTACTGCTTTTGAATGCTACGATAATCGAGAAAGTGACAGACTTGGCAAATGCATGGGTTTTTATCTAATCTGGAGCAGCTGCATGTCCAAGGATGCTTCCTTGTGACACATTCAATTTTAAGGTAAATCTAAGACAAAAATATGGTAAATTCCATTGCTGACTTGTTTTTAAAGGGTGTTCTGGTTCCGGCTGTAAAACCCATTTGTCACTAACCAAAAACAAGAATGTTGCCAGTGAAGTCCGAAGAGGCTAAGTTCCTGTCCTGTATACTTGCTTCATGTCAATGACTCAGTGGGTAGCAATGCCAGAACCATAGCAAAAGCTGCTTCCATATCTCAATCCTTACAGGTTCTCTATGAGGCCCATCACTTCTTGCTGACAAGTAGTAGACAAGGCATGCTGCAACTTTTAGTTCCCCTTCAGTTATGATGCCTTATATGTAAAACAGTCACACAGATGACTGGGGACAACAGATTAGCTGCTCGGTGGAGATAAGGAAGGGATTATTCTAATCAGATAAGATTAGGTGGAAGAGAAACCACATCACAGCAGGAAGAAACAAACTGCATATGTTGTCTCTGGATCCACCTAAAATCGGCAATTTAAACATGGAAAAAAAGTTGAAATTATTTAGGATTAGCTTCACGTGCAATGCCATTGTAGCCCTGGTTCTGCACTAAACAAGATACATTGCCTGGCATGGACAGGTTCACTTTAAAATGTGTGATTTTTAGCTGATCAAGTTCCCAGGTCCACTATTCTGAATGTTCTGTTATATGAATTAGGTTGCACTGGTATTGCTGCTGATACTAAGCATTTGCATGAGTACTCGTGCAAATGCTCCGATACTGAAACTTTGCAGTGCGGTAAACCACACGCAATTTGGACAGGAATCGCACTGCATTCCTATTCAAATCACATACTATTCTTTGCAGTGCGATTTGACCTCATTCATTTTGCATGGGCTCAAATCGCACTGCAGAGGTATCAGTACTCGGTATTGACTGAAAGTATCGGTACACGTACTCGCCGCTAAAAAAAACGGTATTGGTGCATCCCTAATGTGAATGACACCCTATGCCATTCTTTTCCTATTCCTGTATAATACAATCCATAATTTCCACTTTCACTTCACTGCACTATTGCTGGATCTCAGCCTCCTTGCCTTGAATTGAGCTGAACAGAGCAGGAAGCCTCTCCAATGAGGACAATAGCAAATAAAAACGAATCATTTTAGTAGAAGGGAAGGGTTAGAACTTCTGATAATGTTTCAGTGACAGTTGCTTTTTTTATGTACAGGTGTCACAGGAACAGGAGAGGTGGGAAAATATCATCAATGAGACCACAGACAGAAATTCTGTAAATACCAGACGGAAATGTTTAAAGTGATTGTAAACTATCATCTTCTAAAACAACCCATTGAGTATAAAAGCATTTGTGTATGGATATAAAAAAAACATTACAAATACCTTTATTTCTCCTTTTTATAAGGCTCAGTTCACACTGGGGCAGCTTCAAAGTCTTGTCAGGCGACTAGTCACCCCAGTGTGAACCGACAGTAAGTGATCACATTCCCTGTTTTCAGCTGCAAAAGAGCTGGGGGCATAACAGGACAAGTCTGACCATTGGAGGAGAGCAGGCCGGGTTACGAGCACAGTTAGAGAACTGACCACAGTGTACTCTTCTGCTTAGTGTGGTCAGTTTTAATAGGAAAGCAGAGAGACTGTCAGGAACAACAGGGATTTCAAACAAAGAAAGCAAAGAGAACAGGAGACTTTCTCATACAAGTACATGGTACAGCAGCCACTTATCGGGATATGGAAATGTTGGGTTTGCATACTACTCTACACTCTATCCAAATCTTAAATCAAGTTGGCTTAAGTTAGGCATTAACGTGACAAAAAACAAAAAAAATTCAAGTATGTATTCCTAAAGCAGAAGTTTAGGTATGGCCATATTTATATAGTTAATATTGGTCCAGCTGGGACCAATGTAAGTGTATGTGTGTGCCTTATCTGTTGGATCCCTCTAGATTAGTGATTCTCAACCTTTCTAGTGGCGTGACCCCTTGATAAAATTTCCCAAATTGTGGGGACCCCACCTCAGAAGAGTGGCAGGCCAGCACTTTAACTTGGAAGGTTATATATAAATAAATTATGCTTTGACCCTTAGTCCAGTCAGCATCTGACTTACCTGTTACTTGGTGTTTTTTTTATCAGAATCGGCGACCCATCAAGTTTGGAAATGGAAGTTCCGTTGCCGCCAACTTGGTACACTCGTCCGCATTAAGGACACAGTTAGAAGTCAGAGTACAGGGTGTAGCAAGATGGCAGCAGCCGAACGTCACTTCCATGCGGTGTCTCCTTTGCCGGAAGTGACGTACCGCTGGACGAGACAGACTCGACATACTATGGAGTTGGGTCTGTCTCTAGATTGCAGCGAGACATGCAGCGTCGTGACCCCCTGGAAATCGGCCCCACAGGGGGTCACGACCCACGTGTTGAGAACCGCTGCTCTAGATGCTGGATTTTACTGTAGTAGGCACTTCTACTATATTGATCTTCACTAGCTGTTGGATCCGCTGCTCTGCTGGAGGTTGCTCACTTGGCATGGGCACCATTCAGGAAACATTTTGCATTTAGCAAACCGTTCTCTGATTGGACAAGGTGGAGAGGCGGGGTGGTGACTTCACAATCTCATCCTCATACCCATGACCGCAACGATTCTGCACTGCTCGCTCTAAGTGGATGTGAGGGAGAAAATAAGAGGTACAGAGCTCATGGAGAATGTTACAAGGAGGCTGAAAAATGCAGAAAGAAATCATTTCATGAAAACCAGATTTCACGACCATTAAAGTTAAAGGTGAAGTACAGCCAAAGCACATTTGCCTGTACTTCTGTGGATCACAGGAGAGCAGTTCATTCGGGCTGAAACCCGCTGTTGGCTGACATCACAGAGCTGATCCAGGCTTGGGCAAGATCATGACAATGAAGTCGGGATCCATCAACATGTCTGGACTGGCACCCGGCTCAGCCTCTCAGCAAGCTACTGAGAACTTGAGCCGGTTGCTCCCGCCCCCTCCACAGCCCAGCTCTCCAGTGAGCGCGGGGGGCAGAGCAGAGTCACCAAATCTCTGCTCAGGGAGCCCTGAGACCCGAGCAATCGGTGGTGTTTGATCGCTCGGTTCTCAGTGGTCCCCGGCAGAGGACAGATGCAGCATCCACCTAGGTAAGTATGAAACTGCAAAAAAAAGGCCATACTTCTCTTTTAAAGTATTCAACTTTACAAAAAAATATGAATAGGTAAAATAACACTGTACCCCCTCCCCAACCTCCTGGTCCCGCTGTACTTACCTCCTGATGAAGCTGAGCTGTCAGGGCTCCTGCAGCGGGTCCAGCAGTTCGAAGATTTGAAATCCATGCTCTTCTTCTTTTCTGTACATTGCTTCTGGGCAGAGCAGAATGATTCTGATTGGTCAGCGCCTGCACAATGAATCTCTATGATCTGTGCCGGAAGTGCTGCACAGGGTAGAGAGGAAAAGAGGGATTTCAAATCACTGGATCGGCTGCAGGAGCGCTGACAGCTCAGCATAGCTGGAGGTCAGTACAATTGGAGAGGGTAGGCAGTCATCGTTGTGGGGCCCAATGCAGCTTTGGCCTTGAGCCTACAAATAGTTGATAAGTTACATAGTTACATAGTCAGTGAGGTTGAAAAAAGACACAAGTCCATCAAGTCCAACCTATGCATGTGTTCCTATGTCAGTATTACATTTTATATCCCTCAATGTTGTGGTCCCTTAGGTGTGCATCTAATCGTTTTTTGAAATTCTCTATACTCCCAGCAGAAACCACTGTTTGTGGAAGAGAATTCCACATTCTCACTGCTCTTACCATAAAGAAACCTCTACGCATCTTAAGGTTAAACGGCCTTTCCTCCATTCTCAGTGAATGGCTGCGTGTCTTTGTGTATTCCCTTGCGCTGAATAGTTTTGTCCCTATAGTGGGGTCCCCAGTACAGTATTTGTACATTGAAATGATATCCCCTCTCAAGCGTATTTTCTCCAGAGAGAATAAGTTCAGTGCTTGTATTCTTTCCTCATAACTTAGGTCCTCTAATCCCTTAATTAGCTTTGTGGCCCTTCTCTGTACCCTTTCCAATACCAGGACATCCTTCCTGAGGACTGGTGCCCAGAATTGGATGGCATACTCCAAGTGAGGCCTCACCAGAGACTTGTACAGTGGGAGAATTATTGATTTATCCCTGAAGTTAATCCCTTTCTTGATGCATGCCAACACTTTGCATGCCACTGCTGAGCCTGTTCTCTACTAGGACCCCTAGGTCTTTTTCCATCCTAGATTCCCCCAGAGGTTCTCCCCCTAGTGAGTAGTTTGCATTCATGTTCTTGGTACCCAAATGCATTATCTTTCATTTTTCTACGTTAAATCTCATCTGCCACTTGTCTGCCCACCCCATTAATTTATTCAGATCTTCTTGCAAGGTTTCCACATCCTGTGGAGAATTTATTGCCCTGCTTAGCTTGGTATCATCAGCAAATATTGAGATTGAGCTGTTCACCCCATCCTCCAAATCATTTATGAATAAATTGAATAGGATTGGTCCCAGGACAGAACCTTGGGGAACCCCACTTTCTACACCAGACCATTCTGAGTGCTCTCTATTTATCACCACTCTCTGGACCCGCCCCTGTAGCCAGTTTTCAATCCAGGTACTCACCCTTTGATCCATGTTAAGGGACCTTAGTTTGTACAGTAAACGTTTATGGGGAACTGTATCAAATGCTTTTGCAAAGTCCAGGTACACCACCCCAAGGGGTTCCAAGACAGGACCCTGGTTAGGATAAGTTAAATAAGTATTT
>BLSH010160854.1:2468173-2487729 GCA_018402905.1 Glandirana rugosa | reverse complement strand
CCTTCCTAAAGGTCGAAATCCTGGCCTCGGGAAAAACGCTAAGCCGTGACGCAGCGAAATTGACTGTTAACGCACCAGCACGCTGCAACATGGGTTTGATTTAAACACAGGAAAAAGGGTGTTTATCTCGAAAGAAAACCACCATAAACTAGTGGCGACGCAGTAAAGACTAGCGGCGATATTTGTTTTCTTCTCGCTGTTAAAACGTCTTTTTTTGTTTAAAGAATGAAAAACGATTTTATGTTTAGGTTTTTTTTTTAAATTTTTTTGTAAAAAAAATAGCCAAAACCGGCTAAATATAAGCAAGTAAAAAATAAGAAAAAAATAAAAACCCCAAAAATGAATTCTCATCATCCGTAAACGCGACCACTTTTGTGCAAACCAATCAATAACCGCCGATTGCGATTTTTTTTATCACAAATATGAGGACGAATATAAATCGGCCAAAACCGATAAAAAAAATGTTTTTTTAAATTTTTTTTTTGGATTTGTATTTTAGCAAAAAGTAAGAAATTTGTTTTTTTCTGCAAAATTGTCGCTCTTCTTTTGTTTATAGCGGCGATCAGAAATGACGCAGCGGTGATCAAATACCACCAAAAGAAAGCTCTATTTGTGGGAAAAAGGACACAAATTTAGTTTGGGTACAACGTCGCACGACCACGCAATTGTCAGTTAAAGCGACGCAGTGCCGAATCGCAAAAAGGGCTCCGGTCCTAAAGCTGGAAATCCTTCCGGGGCTGAAGTGGTTAAAATAATTAAAAAAAAAAAATCACATAAAATAATCAAAAATGGAGGTGGATGTGGACTATCTTCAAACTGTGTGTGAAAACTATAAATTAGCAGGGAGAAGCCATATCACTGTTCTAAGAACAGTGATATGGCTTCTCCCCGCTAATTTATACTTTTCTCACACAGTTTGAAGAGGATTGTAGATTCTACAATCATCTTAAAACTGTGTGTGAAAACTATAAATTAGCAGGGAGAAGCCATATCACTGTTCTTAGAACATCTGCAAACTGTGTGTGAAAACTAAATTAGCGGGGAGAAGCCATACCACTGTTCTAAGAACAGTGATATGATATAGCACTGTTCTTAGTACAGTGGTATGGCTTCTCCCCGCTAATTTATAGTTTTCACACACAGTTTGCAGATGTTCCCGGGTTCGGGTCCGGGTCCCGGACACCCAAAAGTTCGGTAAGGACCCGAACTTTACAGTTCGGGTTCGCTCAACTCTACACGTGAGTGGATATTACACTATATTACTCTTTCTGCCCTTTATTTATATTCCTTGATGTGCCCCGTGTGTGGGCACACAGAGGGAAGCAGGGATTTCACAGACTGTTTTTCTTTAGCACCTGGCACTTTATATTGCACAATGAAAATTAACTAGAAACTGCGCTGAAAGATCAAGAATATATGAATTGCAGTTTTATGGACATTACTATTGTTTATTACTTAGTGTTTACTGATTATGGTTACTGTCACTTATGAATTTATTGTACTTGATTCAATCAGCACTGTGACAATTTGGTAGCACTCTTATATTGTTTACACAGTTTTACTGTTATCTGTTCCGTTTTGGGGAGATTCATGTTATTGAAAGTGAAGTAAAAGATAATCTCAAATTTTGGGTTGTCTCCTGAACAGCAAGAATGGAAATCTAATGGAGACACACTAGTTTTGATGCCAACCAGGGATTCCCTCACTTTGGAGAGAGTTAGGGCTCTTTCACATGGACGTTCTGCCCGACGGACTCCGCTTTGCTCAGCGGGGGATCACTCCGCTGATCCCTGCTGAGCAGGTAGTAGAGCTGCACGATTAATCGTATTAAAATTGCGATCTCGATCCACCCCCCCTGCGATCTCCATTGGGCATTACTGCGATTTTCAGTGCAGTTAATGGGGTCCGACTTGCGGGGCGACTCAGCGCGACTTGACAGTAATAAAAGTCAATGCAAGTCACCTGAAGTCTTTTCAAGTCGGAGCGACTTGAGTCTCAGGGGAGACTTCCAAGTCTGGGCAGAGAGCCAAGTTCTGAATCACCATTGATAAAAGATGCTAAAAAAGATACAAAAGTAATTTACTTCAAAGGAATGAACTCTGAATGAACTCCCCTAGTAGAGTTGTTTGGTTTAACCATTTAAAGAGTAAATCTTTCCTGATACTTGCTGTTTACAAATAAAAATCCATTATTTTGTCCTAGAAAATGACTTAGAACCCCCAAACATTATATATATTTTTTTAGCAGAGACCCTAGAGAATAAGATAGCGGTTTATTTCAATATTTTATGTCACACGCTGTTTGCGCAGCGGACTTTTAAACGCAATTTTTTTGGAAAAATTACCCTTTCAAAAAACGAAACAGTGCTGTTAGCCCAATTTTTTTTGTATATTTAATATATTACGCCGCGAGAATCGTGATCTTTATTCTAAGCACAAAAATCGTGATTCTCATTTTGGCCAGAATCGTGCAGCTCTAGCAGGTAGATGACAGGACCTTCTCCGCTCACTGTGCTGAGACAGACCTGCCAGAATCCCGCTCTCCTCTATGGGGAAATCAGATGAAAACAGACCGCCTGTCCGTTTTCATCTGATCCGCCAGACGGATGGAAAATCGGGTGTCTATCCATCTGGATTTCATGGACAGGATCGGATAGCAGCGGGTCACCAGTTATGTCCCGCTGACATCCGCCGCTCCATAATGGTGAATGGAGTGTCTGATCAGGTTCGCCTGAAAAACTGACAGGCAGACCTGATCAGAAAGCCCGTGTGGGGCTTTACACTTGCTTCTTGATTTGGTATTTGAACAAGATATAAAGGTATATTTCACAATTGGACAACGATGGCAAATCATAAGAAAAATTTACTTTAACCCCTTCAGGCCGGTGGTACACATGTATGTGGCCTATCAGCAATTGGGCCTTAACGCCGAGCGGCCGCACATATGCATACCAGAATGTAAACAGAGCCGTGCCAAGAGTGCACATCCTGCACGCTACTGGTGGCTAACAGCAAGCTCCCGATCTCTACTTGCGATCAAGAGCTTTCCGATTATGTGACCGATATGACAGCCAATCACGGCGGTAACATGATCAGAAACCCCGCTCTGCCTCCCGGCATCAGAAACCTCTTAAAGCGGAGTTCCACCCTTTCCTTAGGTTTATTAAAAGTCAGCAGCTACAAAAAGTGTAGCTGCTGACTTTTAATAAACCGACACTTACCTGTCTCCCGGTCCAGCGATGGAGCCGCACGGAGCCTCACTCCTCTCCCCCTCCCCTCAGCGGCGCCGGCATTGCTGCTGTGGGCACCCGGCCGCGGCTTCACGGCCGGGCGCACACTGCGCATGCGCGAGCGGCGCTGCGCTTTGTGATTGGTCCCGAAGTCTTCTGGGACCTGTCCTGTGTCCCAGAAGACTTCGGGAGGGAGGGGGAAGGGGTCCTTCCACTTCCGATCGCCTAAGGCGACCGGGGCGGAAGTACCCCTAAAAATAGGGTATCCCCACCCCCCCTCCTCCCCAAAAGCTCCGTTTCAGCATCTGGAGCTGGGGAGGAGGACTTAAAGCGGAAGTTCCACTTTTGGGTGGAACTCCGCTTTAAAGGGCCAGAAGGGGCCAGCATTAAGGTTTTTGCATAAGCCCAGTCATACCTGGTTCTCTGCTTTTTTTAACAACATTTAAATTCTCTTGAGCTTTGTGATATGCTTATTAACAGAAGAAAAATAAAATCTTACAGGACTTTAGTGGCTGGGCATGAAAGCTTTCAGTAGAGATGGATAGAGCATAGTTATGTTTTACCACTATCTAGTCTGGACCAGAAGCGGAGATCGCTCTGCTAGCTATACAGCAGGTTTACAATGTAGACTGATGACTAGGGATGTTCTATAGAGCAACACTACAATGCACACAATCAGCTGGAAGGATAACAAAGAGGAGCATGAATTTCAGCTGATGCTGTACTTGTGACTTCTTTACAAGCTCATCAGCTGCCATTGTCCTCTAGTGCTGATCGGAGTGGCAGGGTGATGGGTAGAACATGGGGACATGTGGTATGGCATACTCATATAGCAAGAAACCTGAATCCCAGCAGGGCTCATTCAGGCACCACAGGAGTTAGTCTACCCCACTCCTACAGTAGGACTTCTCTGCTTTCCTTCAGAAAAAAGGGTTTAAATTTCACCACACAATAGGGCTGTGGATTCTCCCTTTAAGAAAGATCAAATCCTGGGAAGATTGCTTTGCAAGCATCATGCATATCCTCTGCTCTGTACATGTCAGAAAAGGTCCTATAGGGTGTCTGCTAAAAGCTGATCTAAAATTAAAGTTCTGGTCTGCTTTAAAAAAAAAAATAGGAGGTTGGGAAGATGCATAAGGGTGTTAAAAATCAATTTAGCACCTTTATAACTAGGTCATGTTCATTCTATTACAAATGATGGCTGAGTTTTTAAGTGCATTGTTATGCCAGCAAATACCTGCATTAGTCTTCAAACTGAGCCATGTATCCCATAGAGCCCCTGGGATCCTAGAACCCAGTCTGTGCCAGATTCTCTATTTCAATAAACCCTACCTTCTGTCATGTAACTGTCAAATGCACGGCCTTAATAATCAGTACAAGCTCTGGCATTTGACAGCCAAAAGATGGAGCAGTGGTGCTCAAATTTCTTAATATGGTGAACCCCAAATGTGGTCCTCAACATTTACCAAATGGCTGCACCTAAAATTCTGTGAATATTTAGCATCAGAGACAGCAAAGACACAACAGGATAGACTAATTGCATAAAACAAGAGATGGTTGGAGACTGCAGACAATTGCACAGGAGACATCCAGGGACTGCAAACATATAGTTACATAGTTAGTCAGGTTGAAAAAAGACACAAGTCCATCTAGCTCAACCCCAAAAAAAACCCCATACAATCCTATACCCACAGTTGATCCAGAGGAAGGCAAAAAACCCCAGCAAAGCCATGATCCAATTTGCTACAGCAGGAGAAAAAAATTCCTTCCTGATACCCCGAGAGGCAATCGGATTCACCCTGGATCAACTTTACCTATAAATGTCAGTACCCAGTTATATTATTTACATTTAGGAAAGAATTCAGGCCTTTTTAAAGCAATCTACTGAGCTGGACAGAATCACCTCTGAAGGGAGTCTATTTCACATTTTCACAGCTCCAATTGTGAAGAAAGCTTTCCGTATTTGGAGACGAAATCTCTTTTCCTCTAGACCTAAAGAGTGCCCCCTTGTCCTCCGTGATGACCTTAAAGTGAATAACTCAACACCAAAATCACTATATGGACCCCTTATGTCTTTATACATGTTGATCATATCCCCTCTTAATCTCCTCTTCTCAAAGAGAATAAATTCAGCTCCTCTAATCTTTCCTCATAGCTGAGCTCCTCCATGCCTCTTATCAGTTTTGTTGCCCTTCTCTGCACTTTCTCCAGTTCCCCAATATCCTTTTTGAGAACTGGAACATGATACAAGAGATGGTCAGAGCCTACAGACATGAAACAGGAGATGGTCAGAGCGTGTGGACATGATGCTAGAGATGGTCAGAGATTGCAGATGTCATACAAGAGATGGTCAGAGTGTGGACGTGATACAAGAGATGGTCACAGACTGCGGCCATGATACAAGAGATGGTCAGAGACTGCAGACAGGATACAAGAGATGGTCAGAGAGTGTGGACATGATGCTAGAGATGGTCAAAGACTGCAGACGTGATACAAGAGATGGGCAGAGAGTGTGGACATGATACAAGAGATGGTCAGAGAGTGTGGACATGATACAAGAGATGGTCAGAAACTGCAGACGTGATACAAGAGATGGGCAGAGAGTGTGGGCATGATACAAGAGATGGTCAGAGAGTGTGGACATGATGCTAGAGATGGTCAAAGACTGCAGATATCACACATGAGATGGACAGAGACTGCGGATATGATGCTAGATTGGTGCATGAGATTGTCATAGGCTGCGAACATGCTAATAGGAGTTGTTGTAGACTGGGGATATGCTTAAGGAGACATATTACATGAGACTGGTAGAAATCACTGCTATAACAGGGCAGTAGGGAAACTCAGATTACGGTTTGCGGGAGCCCTGAAGGATGCATAAAGAGTGCCACAGGCCATAGGTTGGGCACCAAGGGGCATAAACAGTTCAGATAAATATGTCTACTAAAGAGATTGTAATTATTTTCATCTTACACCTCCATAACCCTGTAGAGAGACAGGCAGGTGACTTCCTGCTTCACCAATGCAGCTTTATACAGTATATGTCATTTTTCTGGCTCTAGCCTGCTTAATAGCCAGATGATCAAGCATTATCACCTCTGTCCAATGGGCAGGGATGCTAAAACAGATGGTAGCCTCACTGAATCATATAGGAAGGTATTGAATAATTGAACGGAACCAGGAGGCCCTCAAACAGGGTGGATGCTGAATATCTATTTTCTGTAACTGGGGATTCGCAGCAGAATTTTGCTAAATTTAGTTTGCCGCAAAACTACAAACTTAATTTTGGGCAAAATTTTGTCAATGTTTCCTTCCAATGTACTCCAATGCATTCTACTGCAAATTATCGCTAACCCCTATTTGCATAAATTTGATCCAGGGTGAATCCGATTGCCTCTCGGGGAATCGGGAAGGAATTTTTTCCCCTGTTATAGCAAATTGGATCACGGCTTTGCTGGGGTTTTTTGCCTTCCTCTGGATCAACTGTGGGTGAAGGATTGTATATGGAATTATTTGGATATATATATATATATATATATATATATATATATATATAAATGTTTTTTTTTTGGTTGAACTGGATGGACTTGTGTCTTTTTTCAACCTGACTAACTATGTAACTATGTATGCAATCTTCCATTCTAGCATCATCTTCTGCTGTAGTTATAACCATCTTTCAGTGTCACTAGCTGCCATCATCATTGTAAGCTGCTAAATCTATTACTGTTGAGCATGTTAGTAATAACTAGCAGTATATCAGTGGGAATGCAAAATTTTGCAAAAATAGCCATATGAATTTAGGACTGATCTCACTGGGTAGAACATAAAGAGGAAAATCTACACAAGATAATAAGTGCCTTTAATTTGTCTGAAAGCCAGCAGAGGGTGCTGCAGCACAACACATACCAAGTTGATCAGCTAGGTGCTTTCCTTTCTCTGCAGGTATCACTCTCTCATCCTCCATGTCACACTTATTTCCAACCAATATGACCTGTGCATTGTCCCAGGAATAGGTTTTGATCTGTGTAGCCCTAAAAAAAAATAGGACAAAGTAGTTTAAGGAATCAATTATTAGACTTCTGTATACATTTTCTATACAATGCCTGCAGAAAAAGATGACAGCTGTCAATTTTCTAGAGAAATACCAAAATATATCCCTCCTTACCATCTAAGAAAGCTGGCTTGGTGGCATAAGCCCTTTCCTGCAGGGAGTCATTTTATATATGGAAAAAACTCCCATTGACATTTATTTAGAAAATGAACAGCTGAGATAATATATTTGATTTGGTGCATTAATACAATAACATTATTGATTGTACTTGTTGCACTTGTCTTATTTAGTCTGGGGGGAGGGGAGTTAGATGTACTAGCAGGTTTAAATATACCAACAAACTGAAGCCAAACTCCAGCCAACACTTTATAATCGGTTAGGCTTGGTTCACATACTGTAAATGCAAATCGGGTGCGTTTTTAACTGCATCCAATTCGCAAAACGTGAATCGGGCTGCCAATAAACAGGGCCATCTGACCGCCTACAGCTCTCTGCTCGGGGAGCTCTGAAAACCGAGCGATCGGTGATGTTTGATCACTCAGTTCTCTGGAGGACAGATGCGGCATTGGACCGATGCTGCATCCACTGAGGCAAGTATGATTCCTAATAAAAAATAAAAAAAACCCTTTACTTCTCTTTTTAGCATGAACTTTGGGTGAGTTTATACACCCTTTGCTCCTTATAGAGACTCCAGTAAAGATTTACCTCCAAAAAGGTCTAGCTTTTCCCCACAGCATGACTATATCTTGATATTCACAGAGTTTGACCCAAAAACGAATGTTACCCATTGAAATGACATTGAGTGATGCCCTAGCTGACGATTCTATTATAGGGACAGACTAGAAAACATTGTTTGACTGCCACTGTTCCATTGTAGATAAGAGGGTGCTGCAGTCTGAGCATCACTAAGGTTCCAATTCTTTAACCTTTGTGTTGAGACTTTTACAATCACTACATCAGTTTTAATTACTACTGCCAAAAAAACGCTGGATAAATTAGTATTGTAGCGTTTTTTGCAGTCGTTTAGCACAGTGTGTAAGCTATGTTTAATAGCTTTCGTGTTAAGGAGCGAGGCCGCCGATATCTTTAACAACCAGTGAATAGCTGACTGTTAAGGATTGGTCTGGCAAGCCGGCCGCCGTGTCCTTAACAATGTATGAGTCATCAGCTGTCAGCGGGGTTCCCCGCTGACAGCTGAATGTAAACAAAACTTTATTTAACCACTTCAATACTGGGCACTTAAACCCCCTTCCTTCCCGGACCAATTTTCAGCTTTCAGCGCTGTTGCAGTTTGAATGACAATTGCGCGGTCGTGCGACACTGTACCCATATGAAATTTTTATCATTTTTTTCACACAAATAGAGCTTTCTTTTGGTGGTATTTAATCACCCCTGGTTTTTTTATTTTTTGCGCTATAAATTAAAAAAAGACAAAAAATTTTCAAAAACAATGCATTTTTCTGCGTTTCTGTTATAAAATTTTGCAAATAAGTAATTTCTCTTGATTAATTTTGACCAAAAATGATACTGCTACATTTTTTGGTAAAAATAACCCAAATTGGAGTTTATTTGGTGTTGGCGGACAGACAGATGTGACGGGGACTGTGACAGATATGACGGTGACATACCGATGTTTTGTGTATGGTGACAGATGTTTGGGGACTGTGACAGATGTTTGGGGACTGTGACAGATGTTTGGGGACTGTGACAGATGTTTTGGGGACGTACAGATGTTTTGGGGACTGTGACAGATGTTTTGTGTATGGTGACAGATGTGATTGGGGACATACAGATGTTTTGGGGGCTGTTTTATGGGGACACTTATGTGTATGGGGACAGGGGTATCAGTGTGCTTGGTGCACTGTGTGGGGGGCGATCTGTGACAGCTTTCTGCATGAAATCCTCACCATGCAGAAAGCTGTCACAGAGCTGCAGCTCCCCCCCCCCCCCCGCACTGAGCTCTCACTGAGCTCGGCGGGGGAGAACTGTCACAGAGACGTTCGTCTCTGTTTACAATGTGACGGCTGTGATTGGACACAGCCGTCACATGATCGGGAGGGCCAGTCACTGCGCCCGTATCCCGATCTCTGCTCAGCTGGATCCTGTGATCATAATGATCACAGGATCCAGCAGCAGCGCGCCGCGTGCCCGCGCTGCGAGCTCCCGTTCTGCAGGACGTAAATACACGTCCTGTCAGAACGGGGAAGCTCCCACCCGGCCGTATATGTGCAGTGGCCGGGTGGGAGGTGGTTAAAAAACAAACAAAAACAATGTCCCGCTGTGTAGATCCATTGTCAATCACTATAAACTCCAGCCACCACCCCTAAAAGAAAAAGTCTGCACCTGACGAAGGCTCCCACCACCTGACAGCTCCACTGTCTCCCACCACTAAATAAACTAAGGGCTGGGGCCACCCAGTGACGTCACTAAGTGGCCATGCCCCCTTGTGACATCACTGACCGGGGCATGCTGGGTTGATAAAATCAGAAGGGGAGGGGATCACCTGTGGCCCCACCCCTTAGTTTATTAGACAGCAGCCTAGACGATGGTGTAGTCAAACTGCAGAATCCTTTGTCGGCTGTGGATCTGGCGGCCGGGCTTCATTGTGATTGACCATGGGTCTACACCGGGTGTCCCTGTGATAAAGGTGGCTTCCAGATTGTGATAAGTTACCCCCTGCACCCCCACAAGCACCAAAGCCCTTGTCCTCATTGACATGTTGAGGGCATGTGGCCTGGTATGATCCAGATGGTGGGGCTTGCTAATCTTCCCCAGGCCATTTTTTTTCTACAATTTTATATTGCCGGCAATTGTTTTGTTCACATTCTGCCAGCTGATGACTCATCTGTTGTTAAGGACACAACAGCCAGCTTGCCAGCCTACGCCTTAACAACCAACTATTGACTGGTTGTTAAGGACGCTGGTGGCCTCCGCTTAGAGAAAAAAGAAACCGCTGGGCACTGGCAATTAGTGGAGCTTAAGAGCTGTTAGTATTTTTTCTGCCAGAATTTTTTCTGCTGTTCCAGAACACGCTAGCAGTGGGCTTTTTTTTCCCCGCCACTAAACTCACATAGTTAGTAAGGTTGAATAAAGACAAAAGTCCATCCAGTTCAACCTGTGTAAGTGTGTGTGTGTGTGTGTGTGTGTGTAGGTAAATGTTTTCCCATATCCCCGTATATTGTTTCCACTAAGATGCCCATCTAAGAGTCTTTTAAAATGATCCATACTTCCTGCAGACACCACGGATTGTGGAAGAGAGTTCCACATCCTTACTGCCCTGACAGTGAAAAATCCCCTACACAGCTTAAGGTTAAACCACTTCTCTTCCAGTCTCATTGTGTGGCCCCATGTCCTCTTACACTCCCTGGGACTGAAAAGTTCCATACATACGCTGGTATCAGCTTTGAGGTATTTGTATATCCCTATCATATCTCCTCTCAAGTGTCTCTTCTCCAAGGAGAATAAATTTAGCGTGTGTAGTTGTTCCTCATAATTAAGGTCCTCCAGTCCCCATATTAATTTTGTTGCCCTTCTCTGGACTCTCTCCAGCTCCAGCACATCCCTTCAGAGGATTGGTGACCAGAACTGGACAGAATACTCCATATGCGGCTGAACCAGAGTCTTAGAAAGTGGCAGGATTATAGTTTTATTTCTGGAGTAAATTCCCTTTGTAATGCACGCTAATATTCTGCTGGCTTTGGTAGCCGCAACTTGACACTGCATGCTATTGCTCAGTCTGTCTTCAACTAGGACCCCTAGATCCTTCTCCATCCTGGAAGCACCTAGGGTTCTCCTGTCATAAAACGCTGCTAAAAGCCATTGTGGTCATGATCACATTGGATAATATGCTGGGGAGTTTAGACGCAGTAAAAAAAATGTCTGACGTCCCTAAAAGTAGCTTCAAAATTGTCTAGCGTGCATGAGGCCTTAATACCCAATCCCAATAATATTTTTTTTCAGTAAAAAAAAAGTATAAAATGTCTTACCAAGATCTTTTATCTAAAACATGGCTGAAACCCATAACAAAATGAATAAATGGCATGCCTTATTTAGCATCAAAACTGCACAGTTTTCCCATCTACTGTATGTTTACTTGTGAGCAGCACTGCCAATTACAACCCTCCTTACCAAGACAGAGATAAGGAATCTTTTCATTTTAAGGTATAACTATAGCCAAGGTTTTTTTTTTTTATCTACTTTTGAATCATTTGGAGAAACCTTAGTAGCTTTGGGAAAGGTTGCAGCAATAAATGGCTTGGAAGTGCAGGAAAATTGGTTACTAGTCTGGATCTATTTTGGTGACATTTATAAAATGTGACTCTTCCTAGAACATTTACAATTGCTAAGCCTTCAGCAATTTGGACATCACAGATTGAGTTCAAACCAAGAAATACACAGAGACTATTTGCTCTGTCTCGAAAAAGTGCTCCTTGCCTACCATTATCTCCAATTTGTTTTACAAAGATTTTATTGTAACAAGATGTGCAACATAGATACAGATGCAGTGCAATGTATTCAAGCATAGGAAAAAATATATATAGCGCTGCCCCCCTGGGGGTCGCATGATAAGTCAATCTCCTCCCCCCCCCCCCCCGGTTTCCCCGACTGAGGGTCCTCCCCCACACCTGGCACACTGGGTCCACTCATGGTAAAATTCCCCTTTCAATATGGTACAGTAAAAAGTAACACAGGTTGAGAAAATCAATGGTATTTACTCAAATATTTTGGACTAAAATGAACTCTGAACTTAAACAAAATCACTAATGTGATGCAGATAATTCACAAAAGAATTGTATTGTAATTCTTATACTCTACAGTTCTACACCAGAAACCCAATATAGATCAGTTCAACACCAGAAACCTAATATAGATTTGAGAGTGGAACACCGGAGAGCAGAGGAATGGCTCTTATTCCTCAGACCACTCTCTACTACCCACTCCCCTGGCAGCCGCCAAAAGGAATGAAACAGACTCAAATATATCAGTTGGATAATCTATAAACAGGCCTAAACCAGAGGACTGTAAATAATAAGGTATAGCAATAGGTAGCAGATACCAATAATTCAACCTGCTTTAATATAGAGAGTTCTTAGGTGGATGTGACTTAGAAGTGACTTAGTTAATAATGATGACCTATAGCAGGAGAGGAAACAGACCGAAGCTATGATAACTCAAAGTTCTTTGATGAAAAGTTCCAATGATCGTCATCCGGCACTGCACTGTTTAAATGGTAAATCTCAACTGCAGCTGCAATGCCATAAACAGATCTACAAGAAGTGTACTGTATGAAAAATAAGCGATATTGTTGTAGCCATACAGAAGAATCTTCACAGTGATCACTGACTTTTATTGTGGAACTATGAGTAACAGCAATCCAGTAAAGGTGTAGAAATGCTCATGTTCAAACTTTCCTCCTGTGTGCAGGAATCTACGCTCTGACTAGGATGAGACTGTTTAACCACTTCAGCCCCGGAAGGATTTCCCATGTTAGGACCAGAGCACGTTTTGCGATTCGGCACTGCAGGGGGCAGGAAAGGCGTTAACTGTGTTCCCTAGGCGTGTTCTAACTGTGAGGGGGCTGGGCTGCTATGGGCATAAGAGATCTACCTGATCCCAGTGACAGGGATCAGTAGATCTCTTATATGCCACCTGTCAGAATGGGGAATCGACGTGTTTACAATGGCGGTTCCCCGTTCTTTGCCTCTGGCAGCTCATCGCGGCTCGCTGGGGGACAACCGATCCACCTGAGCCGCGGGCACACTCTTCTAGAGTGCGCCAGTCACGAGCGGCGTGCTCTCGCCCTCTAGCTGTGCATGCACGTCCACACTGTCGCCGTAATTAGACAATGCGCGGTCCGGAACCGGTTCAGCAGGCAATGTGTACACAGTGCTGCAGTAATGGGCCTCCACCCGGTCACCCCACAGGACCAATAGATGAAGAAGATGGGTCCGCTGCTGTGGATGAAGATGATGACATGGATGGAGATGGTGGTGATGTCCTCTCTAGCTCTAAGGCTCCCAAGACCGGCTTCTACCGCCTCTCTCCGCAGTTCTCCCTGGCTCCTGGCTACATATAAAATGATACATAAATACCGTGGTACAACTGTCCATAAAAAGTGGCACATTAAATTCGTTGTAAACACTTATATATTCCCACCTAAGTGACTAGCCACAGGTGATACACCAAGATTAAATAAGTATAGCCAAAGTTATTTTGACTGTACTTCTCCTTTTCTGCACCCCTGGGACCCGTTTTCAGCTGACAGTTGTCTGAAACTCCCTGTCGGCTGACTTCACAGTGCCAGTCCAGGCTCTGAAAAGATCCCGACCCTACGGTTGGGATCCACCCATAACCAGTGGCGGCAGTTGGCAGGGTCTCCCTGTACTTACCCCATCTAGGCTTCCTGCGGGCGACGTCTCCTCGTTCCGCTGCTTCACCTGCATCTCCTCCTCCTAGGGGGCCAATAGGATCACCTCTCCTTTTCTCAGTCTCAGGGCCTGCTTCCTGATTTGGAGATTTCACTTCAGTGGTTCTCACTGTTCTATTTGCTGAAGACTGATATTAGGACCACAATGGCAGCCTCCACACATAGACAAAGTGCTGGACCAGGTATAAGTCAGTAGTAGGGAAAAGATCAGCTGCAGAGAAACCACAGGCCATACTGCTGACTAGCCCTTTGTCCACTGCTTGCTAATTTTTTTGGGCACAGCTTCCAAACTCCAGATTTTTTCAATACAGTGATCATGTGAAAACAGAAACCTGATCACTGCAATTTTCAGTTTGTTTTTAAAGGTGCAGGCTTCAAACATTTTAAATCAGAACCTTAACTCATTACCTACTAAGACACAGAACTGACAAATAGGGAGTCCATACTTTAGTGATAGCATGCCTTTTCCAAGCAGGATGGCAACCCTAGGCCCAACAGCTCAGTTCGCCCTTGCGCCTCCTTTCACAGCGCCTGTTCTGTGTTTAAATTAGTGATTGGAAGGCTGCTGGGTCACTGCTGGGAGGGGGAGCACGGAGAATTCACATGCTCGCAGAATGCCTTGGCTGAATTCAATGCTTCTGTTGTTTAAGGAAGAATTGCTACACTATGCTTGCAACTGGTGTCAACAGTGGTTTGTTTTAAAGCTCATTCACTGTTTGTTGAGAATGTGTAAATAATTAAATGTCTATAGCAGGAATATGCAATTAGCGGACCTCCAGCTGTTGCAGAACTACAAGTCCCATGAGGCATACCAAGATTCTGTCAGCCACAAGTATGACACCCAGAGGCAGAGGCATGATGGGAAGTGTAGTTTTGCAACAGCTGGAGGTCCGCTAATTGCTTATCCCTGGTCTATAGCCTGGCCACAGTTACAGCCCAAGTTGTCTTAGTAGTTCAGCTGGAACAGATACACAAGAAGTAAATAGGAAAGCTTAAAAGCTCACCTTTCTTAGATAAATGCTGCTGTCTAAGGCTCCATTCACACCCAAGCGTACTGAAATGGGGAGCAGAATTGCACTGTTCTGTCCACGATCCAGAATCACGGCAAAATACGGGACACGTTTGCAGTGCCATTATTTTTTATTGGAACCCCAAACAAGTTGCGATTCTTCTGCGATTGTCGTAGGAAAAAACATAATAAAATGACAGCAAAAAAAAAAAATGCAACGCCAAACGTGCCTGGCTCTGTGCCAAAATTTGGTACATGAGCTTCTTTGGCACGTTTTTGGAGTGGAGGGAGTCCCATTCAATTGAATTATGTCACTGCAAAAACAGGCCTCAAAAACACACAAAAAAAACCGCAAAAAAATGGGGTGCACCAGGTATTGCTGCAGTACGCTGGGGTATGAATGCTGCCGGAAGCATTGGCCTTTGCTCAAGTGACCTCTATTGAAGTGAGAGATCAGCCAATGTGAAATCTGATAATCTCCCTATTAAAAATCACATGACTAAAACACATACAGCATCTCACAAAAGTGAGTACACCCCTCACATTTTTGTAAATATTTTATTATATCTTTTCATGTGACAACACTGAAGAAATGACGCTTTGCTAATGTCTACACCGCTGGCAACAAAAGTGAGTACACCCCTAAGACCCCGTTCACACTGAGGCAGTTTTCAGGCATTTTAGTGCTAGAAATAGCGCCTGTAAAATCGCCTGAAAACTGCACTGCCTCCCATTCAGTGCAATAGGTGCTTTCACACCCGGGCGGTGCGCTTGCGGGACATTCGGAAAAGTCCTGCAAGCAGCATCTTCGGGGCGGGTTGGGAGCACTCTCAAAACACCCCTGCCCATTGCAATGTATAGGCATCGCTTCTGAAGTGCCTGAAAAGCTGTTCGGAAGCGCCGCAACACAGGAGTTTTTAACCCCTTCTTAGGTGTTAAAAGCGTCCCGCTAGCGGGCAAAAAAGCGGTGCAAAAGCACTGCTTAAACAGCACTAAAGCGCTGCTAAAATGAGCGTCGCTTTACCGTGAACTGACCCACGGCTCAGAGTGAAAGGGGTCTTAGTGAAAATGTCCAAATTAGGCCCAATTAGCCATTTTCCCTCCCTGGTGTCATTAGTTGCAAGGTCTCAGGAGTGAATGGGAAGCAGGTGTGTTAAATTTGGTGTTATCGCTCTCACTCTCTCATACTGATCACTGGAAGTTCAACATGGCACCTCATGGCAAATAACTCTCTGAGGATCTGAAAAAAAGAGAAGATTGCCAAGACCCTGAAACTGAGCTGCAGCACGGTAGCCAAGACCATACAGTGGTTTAACAGGACAGGTTCCATTCAGAACAGGCCTCGCCATGGTCGACCAAAGAAGTTGAGTTCACATGCTCAGCGTCATATCCAGAAGTTGTCTTTGGAAAATAGACATTTGAGTGCTGCCAGCATTGCTGCAGAGGTTGAAGGGGTGGGGGGTCAGCCTGTCAGTGCTCAGACCATACACAGCACACTGCATCAAATTGGTCTGCATGGCTGTCGCCACAGAAGAAAGTTTCTTCTAAAGATGATGCACAAGAAAGCCTGCAAACAGTTCTCTGAAGACAAGCAGACTAAGGATATGGATTACTGGAACCATGTCCTGTGGTCTGATGAGACCAAGATAAACATATTTGGTTCAGATGGTGTCAAGCGTGTGTGGCGGCAACCAGGTGAGAAGTACAAAGACAAGTGTGTCTTGTCTACAGTCAAGCATGGTGGTGGGATTTTCATGGTCTGCATGAGTGCTGTCGGCACTCGGGAGCTACAGTTCATTGAGGGAACCATGAATGCCAACATGTACTGTGACATACTGAAGCAGAGCATGATCCCCTCCCTTCAGAGACTGGGCCACAGGGCAATATTCCAACATACTAACAATCCCAAACATACCTCCAAGACAACTACTGCCTTGCTAAAGAAGCTGAGGGTAAAGGTGATTGACTGGCCAAGCATGTCTCCAGACCTAAACCCTATTGAGCATCTGTGGGGCATCCTCAAACAGAAGGTGGAGGAGTGCAAGGTCTCTAACATCCACCAGCTCTGTGATGTCATCATGGAGGAGTGGAAGAGGACTCCATTGGCAACCTGTGAAGCTCTGGTGAACTCCATGCCCAAGAAGGTTAAGACAGTGCTGGAAAATAATAGTGGGCACACAAAATATTGACACTTTGGGCCCAATTTGGACATTTTCACTTAGGGGTGTACTCACTTTTGTTGCCAGTGGTTTAGACATTAATGGCTGTGTGTTGAGTTATTTTGAGAGACAGCAAATGTACACTGTTATACAAGCTGTACACTCACTACTTTAGGTTTGGAGTCATGTTGCTCAGCACCGAGGGGAGCTTAGAACAGCATTTTCTCTAAGAAAGATATTCATTCTGCCTCATCAGGCAAGATTCTTAACATGGCTTTACATCCAAGTTAGAAAACATCAGTTGGGATGAAGATATCTAGTAATTGTAAATAATAGCAGGTTATCTGTATTTTCGTTGGTTATAAGTATTGTTATTACCTGCACTGAAAAATACAAATCAGATTTCCAATCATACAATTTAGTAGATGCAGTAAGAACCACTGCTGGATGAAACTGAACTGTGCACTTGACATTCTTGGAGGGTTTATCTTGCAGCTCCACATTGAAAGCTACTTACCAGTCCTGGACAGCATTATAGGACTCCTCATTTGTGATGTCATACATCAGTATAAATCCCATTGCACCTCTGTAATAGGCAGTTGTGATGGTCCTGTATCTCTCCTGACCAGCTGTATCCTAAAAAGAAAAGAATTAAAGTAATTTAAATTCTGTAATGTACATAAAAGGAATGTATAGTGGATGTATATATTATTTCTCTCTTTATTATACCCTGGAATTCAAATACATTTTTAAGTCAGGTAAATATAACATATTGCATATTAATATTACATACAGGGCTGGTGCAAGGATTTTTGACACCCTAGGCGAAACCTCATTTTGCTGCCCCCCTTTGGCTCTGCCCCTGACTCCAGCCCCTTTGCCCTGTCAATTTATATGATGGAGGTAGAGATTTTTTGCAGAGCCTCTCTACCCATTTCTTTAGCCGTGGTCCGCAGGCCCACACCTGTGCCCCTGGATCCGCCTCATTTTACCGCCCTGGGGTGCTGCCAGCCGCGGCTCGCCAGTGACATGAGTGATTGATGCTGAGCAGTGACGGAGCAACAGTGGATGGGCGCCCCTGGTGGTAGTGGCGCCCTAGGCGGCCGCCTACTCTGCCTAGTGGTAGAGCCGGCCCTGATTACATAGTCTTATGTCCTACCAGAAGGTGGCATTCTAATCTTTCCATATCATAAACCCCAGCTGTGCTGAAAGAAGCACTCTTTTTATAGAGGGCAATGATTCATTAGAACATTCTCTTTCCTTATCAGATGCCTCAATCTAAGGTTTCTGTCAGGCAGAGGAAGCTACAAAGCAAGCTTTCTTTTATTACCTGTAGTGTTTTGGGACCCATGTGTAAATAAAGGGAAAAAAAGCTTTAAGGGATACTAAAGTCCATGTTTAAAAAAAGGAGTTCATACTTACTTGCTCTGTGCAACTATATTACAGAAAGGTACTTTACCTCCTCTTCTAGCAATCTACCGCTGGAATTGTCACCTTCTCCCTTCTCTTGGTGCCTCCTTAGCAAGCCAGGTGCTAAGAAGTCACCCATGTGTGCACATTCCCGTGCCGGGTTGTGTACAGCCCCCTGGACAGGAGCCCATGGCTCCGCTGTCCTCAGTTTCTCCTGTGAAAGCAGGAAGTGAGGAGAGCTTTGCTACAGCTGGAGACATTGCTGGAGCGGTGGTAAGTGTTTAGAGACGCCAGGTAAGTGTTTAGAGACTGGGGAGCTAGGACAAAGAGTGGGGTGTTTTTTACCTTAATGCATAGAATGCATTCAGTTAGAATTTGAAATCACTTTAACAATTGAAAACTAATGCAGCCACCAACTGCAAGAATTGGTAACCTGAAATATAATCTATTGCTTTTAGGTTTAATATTGTTCAAGGTTTATGTCCATCTTCAACCTCACTGTTTAGTCCACTTCTTGTTCCTGTGACCAGGGGCGCTGCAGATAGAGGGGACCCCTACAGGGGGTCCAAGCACACAGGGGGGCTTGAACATCAGGGGATATGTGGCGGCATGGGAGGACAATTACAGAAAGATGCACTGTGTTTGTGTCACTCCCTACAGCAGCTGACAGCCGGTTCCTCCCTGTTGGCTTTCAGCTGCTGGAGGAAGAGACACAGAGAGCGCATCGTTCTATAATTTTCCTCCTGTTCAGCTGCATCGATCCCCCTCCCTGGGCTCCCAACATCTGATTCCCTCCTGTGTGCCCAGCCCCCCCCCTCCATTGGTAACTGAGCATAGCAAACTGTGTATACAGGCAGTCCCCTAGTTAGTCTTCTAAAGTGGAGTGAAGGACAGGGTTACTATTAACCTAAAACTTTTAAAACCCTACAACACCTTTGTTCCTAACCACTATTTCGTAGTCACCTCTGTAGAAAAAGGGTGTTATTGAGAATGTCCTCACTTAAAGGGAAGGATCCCCCTCTAAAGGAGAGTGAAGGACAACAGAGGGAGGCAAACATTCATCCTCAGCAAGTATTCAGCCTACAAGTATTGATCCCCTGACGGACATATGTGTCAAACGATACGAGTCAATGGTTACCTCCCCCCCCCGACCCGTGTGTCCTCCCTTAGTCTACAACCCTCGGGTCCCTCCCCCTAGCCACGTCGACTTGTCCTCCTTTTAATATCTTGCTACGCGAGAGACACAGAGAAGGAGGTCGTCGACTTTCGGT
>BLSH010160854.1:2452554-2468163 GCA_018402905.1 Glandirana rugosa | reverse complement strand
AAACCCTTTGGGAGCCAATCTCGAAGACGATAAAGATAGACACAGGAATAACACCATTAGTCTCTGTAAATCTTCACATCAGGGAAAATCTGGACCTCAGTGTCCGTCCCGACGGTAATCTTAAGGGGGTACTTAAATTTTTTAATGTTAAATTTCTAATAAAAAATGTAAAAATTTTAATAAAAAATGTTAAAAATAAATGTTGAGAAAACCCCACCCCCACCCTACCTACTTTATAGTCTGGGGACTGTGGAGGGGAAACTCTATATTGCTCCTTAACTCCTCTTTCCAAGAATTTAAGGAAAGAGACATCGGAGTCAACGTGACTTCTATTTACTTGTCCTCTGTCTCCCAGGACAAGTAAGTATTTGACTTTGTTATCATATGTGTCAAACGATACGAGTCAATGGTTACCCCGGAATTTAAGAACCTTTCTCCTCAATTCCTCGTTATATCTCAAAGGGGAGGTGTCAGGGGTCTGATATTTCATCCATCCCACCCCCACCCCAAAAGAGTTGTAAATAAAAATTGTAAAAAATAATTTTAAAAATGTAAAAAATAATCTTTAAATTGTAATTTTTTAAATTCATGGGGGAATTCTAATGGCAGCCCTGCCTGTGACTCCAGGTCTAAAAGGGACTACACTTCTAAATGTCTCTGATTACCACAATAAGGACACAGATAGAAATAGCAGAAGCTCTAACCGAGGGTTTCCCAAAGTGGTCAAATAATGACCCTTAAGGGTCAATAAGGCTACCTCGTGATGGAAGGTCAATTGGAGTCAAATTTTCAATTTAAGGTCTCTATTGAATTTCAAGGCAGTCCCTTCTCCTAAAAATGGGCAAGCTAGTTTTAGGCCAGCATTACACATGGGTGGATAGTGAGCCGCCAGCTAGAGGGACCTGAAGATGTTTACCAGCATGCTTTGCGTTGTGTTAGCCCTCAGGAAGGATGTATATACGTGTTCACTTGCCGTACTGAGCATATTCCCCTACCTCAAACACTGTTGAAGAGCCATTGAGTATACTCACTTCAAACTCTGTTGGAGTCCTTGACTATGCCCATGGAGATAGGAGTGGCACCAAAAAACTGATTACTGTGCATTTACTTTACTAAATTCAGAATTGTAACCATAAGGACAGCTGGTTATACCACGGTAAAGCTTCCACTGTATTCAAATAATATTCTTCATAGTACTCTTATTTATCAAATTTGTTTCATGCAATCCGTGTTTGGGTGCTGAATAACAAACTGAAACTTCATACAGGGGTCAGTGAGCTGAAGAGTTTGGGGACCCCTGATCTACAGTAACCCTTCCCCACATGTACATGGGCATGCACTCTGAAGGAACGGCGGCCTGTGCCGTTTCGTCAAAGCCCTGTGCTGTGACCGGCGACTCCCGCACATGCATGACATCATTGCGGCTTGTTTTTTTCTTGGGGTTTGTATTTATTTATACAACTAAAGATCAAAGCCTTAAAAAAAAAAATCATACATTGCCCCAATGACTCCCCCCTGGGGGGGGGGGGGGGGAGAGGGGGAAAGGAACAAGCGAGAAGTCAAACTAATTGGATCATAGCCCTCAACACCTCTACAACTCCCCAAATTGACTTTGACCACACCACCTTAAACTGGACAAATGTGAGATATTACAGATACTCCTGCCATCAGTATTGATGCGCATCTACAACACATGTAGAAAATTCCAACGCCCATCGCCAACCACATATGCAAAATGATGGCACATGACTATCTGTAATACGTTATATTTGTTAGTAATACAATAATATTAGCTCTAGAGTATACTGTAAATTGTGTGGTTGAAGCCTATTTGGGGAGTTGTAGGCGTGTTGGGGGCTACTGCAGTACCCCTTTTAAACAGTGAAAATAACCGGTGGTTTAATCCCATATATAGAAAGTTGGTACCATTGATGGTCTAAAATACATTCCTATGCCTAGATTCTATACAAGTTTGGCATGTAGGTACAGTACTTGAATTGTGCTGATAGACAGCCCACACACTACTGATGCAATAATATATAATATTTTTCATGATAGCAGTTCTTGGAAAATGGTATTTTGAAAAAGAAGGTCACAAAAATTGCTGCTTTAATGAGGCATTCCAAGGAGCCTAGGGTATCTATACTCCTCCATCATTAATCATTCTTAAACAAAAAGTTATAAGTAACACAATATATATTTAAATAAAGATTTTATGATTGGTGTCTACATTTTGCAGCTTAGCAGGTTAAAAGCTGCCATTTCACCACAGCAGATCTGTCCTTTCAAACACTTTAAAGGTCCATCTGTATTTTTGTGCAGGTCAAGTCGATCTTTGATGACAAGTCATTTTGCTAATGACCTGATCCATTTGCCTGCAGCTGAGCAGAGCAATTTATACATATCCAGTGATTATGCACAGCAATTAGCGGCATCAGTAAAATGAGCACTTTCCAGGAGAAGGTTACAGACTCTTTCAAACTCCTCCACAGCATCAAATTGTACCTATGGGATGGAAGGCGGATTGGGAACTCTTCAGCTATGATTGTGAAACAGCTATGTTGAGTGTAGAGAGGATAATGGTTGTTGACTTGTCCTCATGCAAGTCCTTACCGAGAAGAGGTTTTACAAAAATGTCTGTTGCAATTTATAGTTAAAGAGAACCTATCATTGAAAAAGTATACTTTTTTATCACTAAAATAATCTTTCACTACTTTGTCATCCTTTGTTGCATCTTGATACTTCTGATCTGCAGCCTCTTTGCATTCCTTTCCTGGCTTCATGGATTCCAGCAATGTCTACATGGAATGCGTGTTGAAACACCTACTAGTTTCTATCAGACGTTAATGTCACAGGGTAACAAGACAAGAGCACAACCGGGAGACAGGGAGCATTGTCACCCTATAACAGGTGTCTAAACAAGGACCTTCATGGCAGGATCATTACGTATTATTTTAATGAGTGGTAGCCTTATATTACCTACTTTTAAAATTACATTTACAACATGCTAAAGCTTATATGAAATGTAATTGAGTTTACATATAATTAATAGGAGTATTAAACACACCCATTGTTTTAACCACTTCAATACCAGGCACTTACCCCCCTTCCTGTCCAAACCAATTTTTAGCTTTCAGTGCTGCCGCATTTTGAATGACAATTGCGCGGTCATGCGACGTTGTACCCAAACAAAGTTTTTATAATTTTTTACGCACAAATAGAGCTTTCTCTTTTTTGGGCTACAAATAAAAAAAAAGACCAAAAATTTTGAAAAAATGTTTTTCTTTGTTTCTGTTGCAAAACTTTGAAAATAAGTATGTTTTCTCCATCACTGATGAGGCTACATGACAGGCACTGATAAGTCAGTACTGATTGGCACTGATGAGGCGGCACTGATGGGTACTGATGATGAGGCACTTATATGCAGAACTGATAGGTGGCACTGATAAGCAGACAGGCACTGATAGGTGGCACTGATATGCAGCACTGATGGGCACTCATAGGTGGCACTGATGGGCACTCACAGGCGGCACTGGGCATGGATAGGTGACACTGGTGGGAACTGATAGATGGCACTGTTAGGCAGCATGGTTAAGGAGGCACTGGTGGGCATCACAGATGGGCACTGAGTGCCATCCTTATTGCCAGCTGTTTGCCATACCTAATGTTCCTGGGTGGGCTTACCTAGTGGTCCTGGGTAGGCACCCCTGGTGGTCCCTGGGTGGGCTCCCTGGTGGTCCCTGGTTGGGCTCCCTGGCGGCCCTGGGTGGGCTCCCTGGTGGTCCCTGGTTGGGCTCCCTGGCAGCCCTGAGTGGGCTCCCTGGTGGTCCTGGGTGGCAATCCACAATGCGTTAATCAGCGCAGACCCCCCCTGTCAGGAGAGTTGCCGATCAGCTCTCATTTACCTGCGTCTGCAGACGCGAGTAGAGGAAAAGCCAATATATGGCTCTTCCTATTTACACTGTGATCAGCTGTGGTTCATCACAGCTGATCACATGGTAAAGAGCTTCCGACAGAAGCTCTTTACCACAATCAGAGATGCTGTGTGTCAGACTGACACACCACACCACCAATCATCACGCTGCGCCTCCCCCGCAGGCGTGCGCCAGCTTGTTATCCTGCTGGACATCATATGATGCCCAGTCAGGATAACTGAACCACTTCCTGGCTGTCATTCTGAATACGGCGGTAGAGAAGTGGTTAAAGAATGCATTCAAAGTAGTCTGCTTGACATTCCCCAGTGTATAGTTTTCTTGATATGTGAGCATACTTGCTTTGGATACCATCCCCTGCAGGCTCACACAGTGTGGCTTTCCAGAACTTCCTGTCAGGGAGAGCCAGCAATGAGCATCAGGGCTCAAAAGACACCGCAGGTGGCAGCAGCTGTCCATCAATGTGCTTGGATGGGGAAGAAGGAAGTAGTAGGGACATGGCTTGCTGTGGACTGTGCTGCTGCATGCAATGTACAACACATATAATATATTCCCAGCTGGGGGCATGAACACAAGGGTGGCTTGTGAAGCAAAGGAGCCACCGTTGAACTAGAAAGTGCAACCAGCAATAATTTCACTGTTACATGCATACCAATATCGTTTTTGACCTTACCTAATCTAATTATGTCTTATTAGACAAGTATACTGCCAAACAGAAACATACACTCACCTGCCACTTTATTAGGTACACCTGTTTAGTTGCTTGGTAACACAACTTGCTAATCAGCCAATCACATGGCAGCAAATCAATGCATTTAGGCATCTAGATGTGGTGAAGACAACTTGCTGATGGTCAAACCGAGCATCAGAATGAGGAAGGAAGGGGATTTAAGTGATTTTCAACATGGCATGGTTGTTAGTGCCAGACGGGCTGGTCTGAGTATTTAAAAAACTGCTGATCTCCTGGGATTTTAACACACAACCATCTCTAGGGTTTACAGAGAATGGTCTGAATAAGAGAAAATATCCAGTGAGCGGCAGTTGTGTGGACAAAAATGCCTTGTTGATGTCAAAGGAGAATGGGCAGACTGGTTCCAGATTATAGAAAGGCAGCAGTAACTCAAATAACCACTCATTACAACCAAGATATGCAGAATACCATCTCTAACGCACAACACATCGAACCTTGAAGCAGATGGGCTACAGCAGCAGAACACCAAACCAGGTGCCACTCCTGTCAGCTAACAACAGGAAACTAAGGCTACAATTCACACAGGCTCACCAAAATTGGACAATAGAAGATTGGAAAAGCAAATAGAATTCTGGGATGTATCAGTAGAGGGATCACCAGCAGGAGGAAGGAGGTTCTGATTCCTCTATATAGATCTTTAGTGAGACCTCACTTAGAATACTGTGTCCAGTTCTGGAGACCACACTTACAAAAAGATATTGATAAGATAGAACGAGTTCAGAGACGGGTAACAAAAATGGTGAAAGGTCTGGGAGATAAATCATATCAAGAGCGACTTCAGGAACTTAATATGTACAGTCTGGAGGAAAGAAGGGAGAGGGGAGACATGATTGAAACCTTTTCAATATGAAACCAAAATCAAGAACATGGGGACCTCAAACTAACTGGGGGGGGGGGGGGGAGTTCAAAACTAATCTTAGAAAGTATTATTTTACTGAAAGGGTGGTTGATGATTGGAATAAACTACCAACAGAGGTTGTGAGACAGTCAACAGTAAATGACTTCAAACATGCTTGGGATAAACATAAATCTATAGTCAGGCAACAAGGCTAATGTAAAAAAATAAATAAATAAAAAGGGGCAGACTTGATGGACTACTCAGTCTTTTTCTGACGTCACTTTTCTATGTTTTTATTGTCTGGTTTGAGGAGTCTCGATTTCAGCTGCGACATTCAGATGGTAGGGTCAGAATTTGTCGTAAACAACGTGAAAGCATGGACCCATCCTGCCTTGTATCAAAGGTTCAGGCTGGTGGTAGTGGTGTAATGGTATGGGGGATATTTTCTTGGCACACATTGGGCCCCTTAGGCTGGATTCATACCTATGCATTTTTAGTGCTTTTTGCATTTTGCAGGTTTGCACTGCAGTCTATTTAACATGGTTTCCTATGGAACACGTCCTGCAGTGCAAACCTGCAAAATGCAAAAAACACTAAAAATGCATAGGTGTGAATCCAGCCTAAGTACCAATTGAGCATCATTTACACACCATGGCCTACCTGAGTATTGTTGCTGACCATGTCCATCCCTTTATGACTACAGTGTCCCCATCTTCTGATGGCTCCTTCCAGCAGGATAATGCACCGAGTCACAAAGCTCAGATCATCTCACCACTGCTTTCTTGAACATGACAATGAGGTCACTGCACTCCAATGGCCTCCACAGTCACCAGATCTCATCCAATAAAGCACCTTTGGGATGTGGTGGAATGGGAGATCCACACCATGGATGTGCAGCCTACAAATCTGCAGCAACTGAGTGATTCTATCATGTCACTATGGACCAAAATCTCTGAGGAATGTTTCCAACACCTTGTTGAATCTATGCCACGAAGAATTAAGGCATTTCTGAAGGCAATAGGGCGTCCAACCCGGTACTAGCAAGGTGTACCTAATAAAGTGGCCGGTGAGTGTATATTGTATATCAGTGAAGTTACTTTTTAAGGCACTTGTGGCATTTAGGACAGAAGATGCCACAAAATATAAAAGGTGTTATTACCAAGTGAGTACATAAGGATCAAGCAAATTCATCCCTGCAATACAATTTTTGAAGTGTGGATTATTCACCATTGCCCAATGGCAGTCAAATGAACTGGCAGTTCACTTCTACATCCTGTGTTGACTTCTGCCCCCTCCAAATTGTGAGTGACTGGCCCTACAGCTGGCTGTCAAACCCATATAAATGGGTGTAGAGCACCAATATACTTATCACAAATATTTTTCCCATCCATTCCTCTGCACACCCCTAGACATGTGTGACTAAATGCAAATAAAGCATATTAGGTGGCAGTAGAGCCGCACAATTAATCGTAATAAAATCGTGATCTCGATTCACCCCCCCCCCCGCGATCTCCATCATGCATTACTGAGATTTTCAGTGCAGTTAATGGAGTCTGAATTGCGAGGCGACTCAGCAAGACTTGACTGTAAAAAAAAGTCAATGCAAATCGCCTGAAGTCTCCCCAGGAACCTTTTTCTAAGTCGGAGCGACTTGAGTCTCTCCTGACTGCCAAGTCTGAGAACATTACTGATAAAAGAAGCAAAGATATACAATGTTTCTAGTTATCAAATGAATTTACTCCCTTTGGTTTAACCATTTAAAGGCTAAATCTTTTCTGACATTTGTTGCTTACAAGTAAAAATCCAGTATTTTCTGCTAGAAAATTACTTTAAACCCCCACACATTATATTTTTTTTTTCAGAGACCCTAGAGCAGGGTTTCTCAACCAGGGTTCTGTGGAATCCTAGGGTTCCTCCAGAGGTTGCTAGGGGTTCCTTGCGCAATGAGCAAGTTCTGCCCCTAAGATAAGTTCCCACTGACACCATTGATCTTTTTAGCTATCTGTAAAGGGGTAATGTTTCACAATGACCACAAGTGTAAGGAGCATTCTTCCCACTGACCATCACACTAATATATCACGAGTAATGTACAGTAGATATATTCATTTTTAGCAGAGGTTCCCTGAGACCAGAAAGTTATTTCAAGGTTTCCTCTGTGTTGAAAAGGGTGAGAAAGGCTGCCATAGAGAATAAAATGGCTGTTGTTGCAATATTTTATGTGTTTGCACAGTGGTCTTTCAAACGGAATTTTTGGGGAAAAATGACACTTTCAAAATAAAATAAAAAAACTAAACAGTGCTATTAGCCCATTTTTTTGTATATGTAAGATGTTACGCCGCGAGAATCGTGTTCTTTATTCTAAGCAAAAAAATCGTGATTCTCATTTTGGCCAGAATCGTGCAGCTCTAGGTGGCAGGCAAGATCCTCAATATAACAAAAAAAATCTTCTCTTGTGTAGCCAACCTGTACAGACAATAAGCCGTTCTCAATAATACATTCTATTTTGCAAAAAATGTTAAGTGACAAAAATGAGCTTGTACAAAGGATGGTGTCATCGTATACGCCCAAGGCAGCATGATGGCAAAATATCCTCTTGCTTCCAGGTAACAAATGACAGCAGAAGCAAAAAACAATCAAACCCATTTTGATTTCTGTCACGCTGGTGCCAGTGGTATACATGACTGGTCTATTGAAGATAACTGCAAAATAAAGAGTCTTCTGTGACTTGTTTCTGTAAAGCACCTCTCAGGCATTGCTCAGAATAACTTGCAAACATCGGGTCCTTATCTCACAGACACACTCACATCGCAGATCCGGCTCACTTTGCCATGCTGTGTATACTGATGAGCTATGCCGACTCAATAAAAGAGAATTACGCATCCTGTTTCAAATGGGATATCAATCTGTAGGTGAAAGAGTTATTAAAGTGGTCAATGGTCAGTAAAATCATTTAAAAAAATAATTTTCCTCACTACAGGGCGTAGGTCATATTTATCACATTCTTTCGGATGGTTTTTACGTTTGAGTATATAGAGACATTGGTGGTCAGCGATATACAGTATTTAGCCTGGCAAAAAAGCCAAGATCCCAGCCAAGATGTAGAGAAAGTAACACCTTGACTGTGAACTGAGATCCCGGGCCCAAACACTTACACCAAAATAGACTATGGGGTTGATTTACTAAAATTGGAGAGTGCAAAATCTGATGCAGCTCTGCAATGAAACCAATCAGCATCCAGGATTTTTTTTTTTGTCAAAGCTTAATAACAAACTGAAGTTAGAATCGTATGGATAAGGGTTTTTTTTTTACCGCGCTAGGCCCAAAGTGATTTGTGTAGTGAGAACCGTAAGCAGCCACCGGTGTCGACCAAACTTAATCGTAAGAAATCGTAGTTATATGTGGTGGTGGCGCTAAACTAAACATATGAAGTCAAAAATAAGGTGTGAAATATATAAATAAACAAAGAAATAGGTTTGTGGGTTACATAATAAAATTATAACGTTCACAATTTATAACTTGGTGAGTCCTGGGTTGAAATCCAGTTTGTGAAATGAATAAATAAGTAGATAAATAAATATATGCAATAAATCCTGGTGCATAAAGTGCAAAGTGCCGTTCAATAAATAGAAGATAATAAGTGCAATATCCAAAATGTGGATCTTCCACGAAAGGTGGTTCTTCAGAGTGAATGCTTCATATGATTGGAGGATTTAGATGATATTAAGAAAAACTCCAACTTCTGCTCAAGTGGAGGCTTACCAGAAAATGGAAAGAAAAACACCTTGGGATCAATGAGATGCCAATCACCAGGGAACTCCGACACCGGTCGCGTCACACAGCCAGGTCTCTCGTCTCTGGTCATCCAATGTCGCCTCTCAGGGTCTGGGACTTTCCTCCGAATTCCGGATCTAGATGGTCGGGTTGGGGATGGTCATCTGGGGGGGGGGGGGATGTCCCGGAAGGAGTCCCCAGCCGGGGGACCGAAGGTCTTCCAATGTCTCAACCGGTTATGTAGAAATAAAGAGCAGGGCAGTCGCCATAGTGTAAAACCTCAATGATGAGGGAGCTGATTTATTAAGTATAAATGACAAAATAAAAACGTCCACAAGCTTGTATAAAAGTAAAATAAGGTAACGCAGCAATCGATAGGTCAGAAGCATCCGACGCGTTTCGTGTTAGTACACATCGTCTGGGGGCTCCTGACCACCTACAGAGCTGCGTTTAAATAGGCATAACACAAAATCATCAGGATGACGCACTTCCGGTTTTGCGGGGCGGAGATGCGTTCCACCTGAAGTACTTCCGGTCCGCTCAATGCGTCCTATCCAGTGTTAGTGGTTTATGTGATTAAACCTAGGCCAATATTAGTAGGTGATAGAATTATCCGGGAGTGATCTCTTAGGAACGAATATTTATGGAGGCAGGGCGCAAGGATTGTATTGTATGTAGCTGTGTCATCACTTCCGGTATCGGGATGTGAACTTGAAAATAAACCGGAAGTGCGTCTTACAAGCATGACCCGGAAGTGACCCTAGGGTCAGGACTTCCTGGGTTGATGTGTGTATTGTACCAGATGAGGAATAGACTTTTAAAACAGCTGTAGAGACAGGAAGATCACCACCTTTTTTTCAACAACAACAAACATTACCTACCAAATAAAATGCTTTTGTACATGCGAGACAAAGAACATCGTATACTTGCTAACCTGCCCGTGTGGCAAACAGTACGTGGGGAGAACCACCAGGACCTTCTCTATCAGAGTGAGCGAACATATAACCAACATAATAAAAGGGAAGACCAATCATAGTGTCCCCAAACACTATTTAAGAGCTCACGCCAAGGATCCTATTGGTACCAGATTCTCTATCATAGACAGATATAACCCCCCCTGGAGGGGCGGAGACAAAGTTAGAGGGGTATCCCAATTAGAAGTTTACTGGATATATCAACTCAAAGCTACATACAATACAATCCTTGCGCCCTGCCTCCATAAATATTCGTTCCTAAGAGATCACTCCCGGATAATTCTATCACCTACTAATATTGGCCTAGGTTTAATCACATAAACCACTAACACTGGATAGGACGCATTGAGCGGACCGGAAGTACTTCAGGTGGAACGCATCTCCGCCCCGCAAAACCGGAAGTGCGTCATCCTGATGATTTTGTGTTATGCCTATTTAAACGCAGCTCTGTAGGTGGTCAGGAGCCCCCAAACGACGTGTACTAACACAAAACGCGTCGGGTGCTTCTGACCTATCGATTGCTGCGTTACCTTATTTTACTTTTATACAAGCTTGTGGACGTTTTTATTTTGTCATTTATACTTAATAAATCAGCTCCCTCATCATTGAGGTTTTACACTATGGCGACTGCCCTGCTCTTTATTTCTACATAACCGGTTGAGACATTGGAAGACCTTCGGTCCCCCGGCTGGGGACTCCTTCCGGGACATCCCCCCACCCCCCCCAGATGACCATCCCCAACCCGACCATCTAGATCCGGAATTCGGAGGAAAGACCCAGACCCTGAGAGGCGACATTGGATGACCAGAGACGAGAGACCTGGCTGTGTGACGCGACCGGTGTCGGAGTTCCCTGGTGATTGGCATCTCATTGATCCCAAGGCGTTTTTCTTTCCATTTTCTGGTAAGCCTCCACTTGAGCAGAAGTTGGAGTTTTTCTTAATATCATCTAAATCCTCCAATCATATGAAGCATTCACTCTGAAGAACCACCTTTCGTGGAAGATCCACATTTTGGATATTGCACCTTATTATCTTCTATTTATTGAACGGCACTTTGCACTTTATGCACCAGGATTTATTGCATATATTTATTTATCTACTTATTTATTCATTTCACGAACTGGATTTCAACCCAGGACTCACCAAGTTATAAATTGTGAACGTTATAATTTTATTATGTATCCCACAAACATATTTCTTTGTTTATTTATATATTTCACACCTTATTCTTGACTTCATATGTTTAGTTTAGCGCCACCACCACATATAACTGAAGTTAGAATCGGATTGGCTACCATGCAGAGCGGCACCAGATTTGGCACTCTCCAGTTTTAGTAAATCAACCCCCTATGTTCAAAGGAGTTGCTCAATAAGGTAGCGCAAACAGATTTTGTGCAAAGTGCAGTAACTTACACTACACTCCTGTAACTACACTTACTCCTGACCAGAGGCGTTGCTAGGGGGTGGCTATTGGGGCTATAGCCCCGAGTCTGGGGCCCATAGCCCCGGGTCTCTTACAGGGTCGGTGCAGTTCTGCAATTAGCAGGTATGTCCCGGTCTGGAATACAGACTGTGTGTATATATATATATATATACACACACATACATACACACACACACACACATACATACACATGTATATTTATTACTATTATTATTTATTTTATCACATATATGCCCGCTCAAGCGTATGTCTTTCTTTACTTTCTTTACTGCTATGGGCTCTAGCCCCAGATCTTTTGTAGACCTAGCAATGCCCCTGCTCCTGACCATCACAGCTGCACTATATGGTTAAACATATGTGGGCATCCCTCCAAATTATAGAGTTCAGGTGTTTACAGTGAAGGGTTCTGCTAATGCTGCAGCATATAAAGACATTTTAGACAATTGTGTGCTTGTGGCAACAGTTTGGGAATGCCCTTTTAGGCTTGGTTCACAATGCTGCAACGGCAAAGTTGTACGACTTTGCCCTGCAACTTCCTTATGACTTGATCTGCCTTGGATGCTATTTAGGAGCCTGCACAAGGGTTGAAATTGCACCCAAGTCAGACCAAAGTAGTGCAGGAACCTTTCCTAAAGTTGGAGCGTCTTGTGTTGTATCAGTTAAGATGGCTCTCATAGGGAAACATTTAATTTGACATGTAATGCAACTTGGGGGTCTCACAAGTTGTATCCCATGTCGCAGCAGTGTGAACCAAGCCTTAAGGTTTCAGCATGATTGTACCCCTGTTTACAAAGCCAGTTCCATAAAGACATGGTTTGATGAGTTTGATGTGGAGGAACTCTAGTGGTCTGCATAGAGCCCTGACCTCAACCCTACTGAACACCATTCAAATTAATTGGAACACCAACTGCAAGCCAGGACTTCTCACCCAATATTAGTACCTGACCTCACAAAAGCTCTTTTGGCTGATTGGCCAAAAATTCCTATGCTTCATGCTTTTCTAGAAGAGTGGGGCTGTTATAGCCATAAGGGATTGTAGAGGGGGGAGATGGGGGACTACATATTAATACCCATGTTTTTTGAGTGGGTTGTCCACCAAGCTCATATAGGTAAGATGGTCAGAAATCCACAAATGTTCACTAGCCTCTTGTCTTTTACTTATATATCATTTTATGTTTGGTAAGGATGATGGTTCACCCGGCAATTGTTTGTACCAACTCCTATTGCTTCACCCGATGTACAAAGGTGTATTTGATCTTAACGTATCATTGCTGTCTGTATAATGTTCATTTTCTTTTTTTCTTTCTTTTTTTTTGGAAAACTGAATAAACTTTGTTAAAAAAAGAAAAGAAATCCATAAATGTTTGACCATGTAGTTTAACAACCACACTTATCTCGGGAAGGGTGGCAGGGAGATCAGTGAAGGAGGTATGCTGATTGGCTGCCGTTAAATATGACCGATGGCTTTATTTAAGGTTATCTTCAACTGTATTTTTTTTTATAATGAGTTGTTTAACAGAGAATAATATTAAAGCATATGAAAGCAACAGGTACATGTGTTCTCACGATAAAAATAAACTAGGTGTTTCATCCTCTTTGTCACACTCAGGAAAACCTTGAATACCTTAATTCTGCAAATGACACAGAAGTATTAATACAACAAGGGTTACCAGATAAGATGTTGTCCTGTATGGTCATTTTTGGAGCTATGGAATAAATGCATTTAGCCTAAGAAACATTTATGAACTGCTATACTGTATGCATCAGCAAGAAACATTTAAAGCAGAACTTTAGCCTAAAACAAGATAAAAATGTCTAAAGCTAAAGTTACAAAACCAGCTTTTACTACAATACAGTGGCGGCCCACCCATAAAGGCCGCAGGGGCACCGCCCCCCCAATCCATGCGCCCGGCCCTTAATCTACTTGCAGGGGATTTCAATGTTTTTTTTGTTTTTTTTTTAAGCACATGATTAGAGCCTGAGGTTCTAATTGGCTTCAAAAAAAGGGTGGGCTTGGGGCGCAGAGCAGTGCACCCTAAGACCACCCAGTTGTGTGACAATAGCAAATGAATATTCGCTATTGTCTTCCTGCTTCTCATCCTGGCCAGTCAGTAAGCGGTCACCCAGTTGTGTGACCATAGCAGCATCAGACACCACTGCTACAATATTCACCTTAAGGCCTCATACACACGGGCGTTTTGCACGCCGGCGTTTGTAGGCATTTTTTGCAGCTCTCCAAGTTATTCAATGGCCTTCTAAAAACGCCGGCGTTAGTGAGCAGTAGAGGGCGTCGGCGTTAGTGAGCTGTTTTTAGAACGCGGGACCATCGCGTTCTGTAGCTGTAGCGTTTTGGCGTTTTTTGACGCCAATCGGCAAAACGCTCACTAACGCTTGCTAACGCCCGCTAACGCCGTACCGGCGTTAACAAGCGTTTTTTGACGCCGGCGTTTTTAGGTTGAAAAATAGCAGAGGACTGATTTTTTTTAAAAAAACGCCTATTGACGCCGACGCTCACTAACGCTCGCTAACGCCGATGCAAAACGCCGCAAAAACCGCCGATTTTTTAAAAACCGTCGGACCTGGCGTTTTGCTTATTTATTATAAAACGCCCGTGTGTATAAGGCCTTAATGCAGAGATTTCCCTTGCAGTACTTTTTTCTGGCACTAGTCTAATGGTCATCATCACAAACGCACATTCTCCGAGCCTGGGTCGTCCTCGACCTGTCCCAGCCTGTGAAAGGAGAAGCAGCACAGTGATGAGCATATGTCTTTTTCGGCTTCCTCCTGCTATCACCATGTTCCTTTCAAGCAAACGTGCTGCTTTCTCCTTTCACACTCCAACCTTGCTAAACAAAGACCGCAAGAAGCTTACACCAGGTCTTATTCATGTATTTACTGCTTTTAGGTACACTCTGTCTATGTCCACGGGCAGTCACATGTGAACAGTAGCAGACAACCACAGCTATCAGCCTGTCATTGCTTTGTACAGTCTAAGTGGCCACAGCGGTTCCACACACCTGTGATTTCAGGCGTAGGCACTCACTGATTCTCGCCATTTTTTATATACAAGCTAATACCCTAAAAATATGACCACATTTAGATTTCAGTTGTAGGGCATATTTATAGAGATTTGAGATGTAAAGAGATTTTGAGAGGGAGATCACAATTATTTATAAAGTGCGTAATTTATTATCTCTGTAATGGTAGATGTATTAATAAGTTATTTATAAGGTGATCACATAATGTTTGGAGTTTAACCACTTCCTATCTGGGCCATTTCTGACACTCCTCTCCTACATCATTTTTTTGCTAGAAAATTACTCAGAACCCCCAAATATTATATATGGTTTTTTTAGCAGAGACTCTAGAGAATAAAATGGTGATCATTGCAACTTTTTATGTGACACGGTATTTGCGCAGGAATTTTTCAAATGCGTTTTTAAAAACAAAAAACTGTTTCATGAATTAAAAAAAAAAACCAAACAGGAAAGTTAGCCCAGTTTTTTTGTAGATTATAAAAGACAATGTTACAGCGAGTAAATAAATAACTATGTCTCGCTTTAAAATTGCGCACACACACGTGGAATGGCGCCAAACTTTGGTACTTAAAGATCTCCATGGCGATGCTTTAACATTTTATACAAGTTACATGTTTAGAGTTACAGAGGAGGTCTTGCACTAGAATTGTTGCTCTCGCTCGAATGCGCGTGGTGATACCTCACATGTGTGGTTTGCGGCCGTGGCATCATAATGTCACGCCCAGGCCTCCGAGGATTATATGACTGGTCACCAGTCAGCTCTCTGATCAACTTCCGGTGGCCACAGATTCATTCTCCGGGTCACCAATCGTACAGGCGAGCCCGGAGAAGCAGAGGGTGGCGGGGGGGGGGGGGGGGAT
>BLSH010160854.1:2425699-2443020 GCA_018402905.1 Glandirana rugosa | reverse complement strand
CATTCGAGATGGCTCGTCCCGGGAGACTAAGGAGGACATAACTTAACATAACATAACATGACAGACGGGATTATAACATTTCGCGACACGTTTGACAACCGCGATATATTTATGACATATTATTATTTTTTATTAGTATGTGTCATATACCGTTGTATGTCTAGAGTATCTCTGTGCGATCTGACCGTGTGACGGAGATGAATCTAATATCGTCACACAGAATGTCATTTAATGTACAAACAAAAGTACAATATCCGGTACCGTGTAATTAAGAACAGGAACAGAAAAAAAGACGTCATTATATAAAATGTTTTTGAACGTATAAATAACATGTTACGGACCGAACCCGAACGATTTTTGAAATGTCCGGGTCCGGGTCCGTGCCACAGACACCCTAAAGTTCGGTACGGACCCGAACGTTACAGTCCGGGTTCGCTCAACACTAGTCAGAGGCATTGTACAATAAATATGCAAGTTTTTGTAAAATATATTACTGCAGAAAAAAAGACAAGGACAAGAATTAATGTGCCATGGCCTATAACATGAAAACAAACATGTAATTTACTGTAAGACACACTGCTATAATCTAAGTAGAGGCAGTGTGCCAGTCTAGCGTGTCTCTATGAGATCTGTATGTTGCCATATACTGTGTATGATTATTTTTTATTATTATACAGTATTTATATAGCGCCAACAGTTTGCACAGCGCTTTACAATATTAGGGCAGACAGTACAATACAATACAATTCAATACAGGAGGAATCAGAGGGCCCTGCTCGGTAGAGCTTACAATCTAGGAGGGAGGGTTAAATGATACGAGAGGGAAATAACTGTGGGGGGATGGGTTGATTGAGAATAAAAAAGTGCAGTTGTTAGGTGGCGGCAGGATAGGCTTCCCTGAAGAGAAAAGTTTTCAGGGATCGCCTAAATGTGGAAAGATTTGGGGATAGTCTGACAGATTGGGGTGGGGAGTTCCAGAGGATGGGAGCGGCTCGGGAGAAGTCTTGGAGGCGAGTTTGAGAGGAGGTGATGAGGGAGCTGGAGAGCAGGAGGTCTTGAGAGGAGCAAAGAGGACGATTAGGTTGGTATTTTGAGACTAGGTTGGTGATGTAGCTGGGAGCAGAGTTGTGGATGGCTTTGTAGCTCATGGTTAGTATTTTGAACTTAATTCGTTGGGCGAGTGGCAGCCAATGGAGGGATTGGCAGAGAGGGGTGGCAGACGCTGAACGGTTTGTAAGGTGGATGAGTCTGGCAGCGGCATTCATGATGGACTGAAGGGGGGATAGCCTATTTAAAGGTAGGCCAGTCAGGAGGGAGTTGCAGTAGTCGAGGCGAGAGATGACCAGGGAGTGAATCAGGAGCTTTGTGGTTTCATTGGTTAGGAAGGGACGTATTTTAAAGCCTTAGAAAGTGATTGGATGTGTGGCCAAAAGGAGAGTTCAGAATCCAGGATAACACCAAGCACCCTAACATGTGGGGATGGGTGGATGGTTGTGCCATTGCTCTTGATAGAGAAGTCAGGGGAAATGGCATTTGGGGGAGGAAATATTATGAGTTCGGTTTTGGACAGGTTGAGTTTGAGGAAGTGGTGGGACATCCAGGCAGATATGTCTGTTAATAAGTTAGTGATGCGTGAGGAGACTGATGGAGTGAGTTGGGGGGTGGAGAGGTAGATTTGGGTATCGTCAGCGTAGAAATGATATTGAAAGCCGTGGGAGGCTATCAGCCGACCCAGGGAAGAGGTGTAGATTGAAAATAAGAGAGGTCCAAGAACAGAACCTTGGGGGACCCCGACAGAGAAAGGAAGAGGAGAGGAGGAGGTAGAATTGTATGTGACACTGAAGGTGCGATGGGATAGGTAGGACGAGAGCCACTGAAAAGCACAGTCACGGAGACCGAGGGAGTAAAGTTTTTTGAGGAGGAGGGGGTGGTCGACAGTATCAAAGGCAGCCGAAAGGTCCAGGAGTAGGAGTACAGAATAGTGTCCATTGGTTTTAGCAGTTAGTAGGTCATTTGTGAGTTCAAGAAGGCCAGATTGGAGGGGGTCAAGAAGGTTATTCTTAACAAAGTGGTCACTCAGTTGGTTGTAGACCAGACGTTCCAGGATTTTGGAGGAAAATGGGATCCAGGGATGGTTTTTTGAGTATGGGGGTGACCAATGCATGTTTTAGAGCATTGCGGAAGATGCCAGAAGAGAGGGAGAGATTGAAGATGTGAGTTAGAGAGTGCAGGATAGAGTCAGAGGGTGAGCATAGTATTTTAGAGGGAATAGGGTCCAATGGACAGGTGGTTAGGTGGGCGTTGGAAAGGAGTTTAGCAACCTTGTTTATAGTAGCAGGTTTGAATAAGGATAGTGTCGATTGTGCTTGTTGACATGGGGTGTTAACTGGAGAAGATGCCTGTAGAGTGGAGATTTCATCACGAATTGTATCAATCTTGCTTTTGAAGTGGTTAGCAACCTCTTGGGCAGTGAGTGTGTTAGTGGGCGGAAGTGGGGGGGGGTGCGCAGTAGGGAGTTGAAGGTAGAGAAGAGTTGACGGGGACTGGATGAGAAGGTGTTAATAAGAGTGGTAAAATAGGTCTGCTTGGCAGTGTGGAGGCCAGAATTGTATTTATGGAGGGCAGATTTGTATTGGTTGAAGTCTTTGAGAGACTTTGTCTTGTGCCACTGTTTCAATATTTGATCTAATTTATTAAAGAGTACTCATACATCCAAACATTTTTCCATATAGGTCAGTGCCTATGGATGTCAGACAAGTTAAGTCTAATTTCCTTTGAGTTGTTGTTAATATTGTAATCAATAGATGTCACATTGTTGTGGTAACCTCCATGCACTGCACTTGACAACATGATCAGAGTACCAACATCAAGATGCTCCTCATAAGGCTGAGCACCACATCATCATCAAGATATGAAGTGATCAACCACTATTCTATTAACTTGGTGATCACAGGTCAAAGGGAGCTTGTGCTTTGAACCGGAGGGCAGGTAAGCTGGTAAGAGTATCGAAGAACCTTTTGATCAGTTCACATCACAGCATAAGGTGGGAAAAGGTGTGATTTCACATTTAAAACATTGCCTTTGCTATTAGGCAAAGCCAATACAATAGATCTTCTGCCAGGTTGAAGTGCCTGTACTGCTTCCACATGCTTCCAGTGAAAATCCCATCCTTCTTTCTTCACCTATTACAAAACCGGATACTCCATTTTATTTGGGCCCAGAAACATTCCAGAGTTCCCAGACTCTTTATGTTCACGGACTTCAGGGGCTTTTGGGGGTCCCCAACATTTCCAGATATTACATTGCAGCCCAGATTTCTCAGCTATCTATCCCCCATGCAGTTTTGGATGTCCCTCTTTGGGTGCTTCTAGAACTACCCAACTGTATCCTGACAGCACTTCAGGCTTTACTCTGGCCTCCACCCAAACTATGCCCACATTCCCTGAGCCCCTTGATGATGCATAGCTTGTAGGTATGGGACTCGGTCTGTTATTCGGACAACCTTATGTCCTTATTTTTGCCACTACTATCCATCACCCACAATCCCCTTTTTCCCCTGAGCCTGGAAGAACCTCAAGCTTTTTCTTGGTGGACATCATGCGGCATTACCAAGGTACATTACTTTTTATCTTCCCAATCTTTTCCAACTTGGGAGGCCCTTATAGAGACACATGAAGCCCCAGTGAATGAACAATTTTGCTTTCTTCAACTGAAGCACTGGATTTCTGCTCTTCACTGCATGCCCACATACCCATTCCACAAGACTCATTTTGAGCACATGTGACAACATGCCCCGTGGTCTCCCAGTCTCATTTCAGCTACTTATGCCTCCCTGAATAGCTGACTGTCATCAGCATCTCTCTCATAATACTCTCGGGAATGGGATCTCCAGACTTCCATTGATTTGGTGGGCTGGAGTAAGGCCTGGATAACAATCGCCAAATGTTCTTTCAAAACAAATTTGCTTGAGGCAGCATAGAAGGTCCTCCTGAGATGGAACTGGGTCCCTGCCTGAGTTGCCCATGCTTACCTCAGGTATAGTGACAGATGCTTTTGAAATTGTGGTAAACGGGGAGACGTATTGCACACTTGTTGGTCCTGTCCAAGATTGGTAGGGTTCTGGTCTAGGGTGTTCAGACTACTCCAGACTCTATTTCATGTGATGGTACGCAAAGGATGCCAAGTTGGCCCTTCTGCATGGTCCTATACCTGACCTATATGCTTCCCAACAAAAGTTGGCTGCCAGTGCCCATCTCTTTATTTCAGCTAAACGGACTATAACTCAGGCCTGGTGAAGGAGCAGATGACCATTTTGATGCTCAATGAGCAAATGTCCAATATTTTGAAAGATTCACACTGTAAATTCCTAAAGGTTTAAGAACCATGGATTCCCCATGCTCCTCCCAGTTTGTTCTGCTTCTGACTGTCATCTGTGGTGCTTCCAAGTCTGAGAAATACTCTTTCTTCTTTCTCTCCTTCCCCCGATCACTTTACCTTCCTCTACTTTCTCTCTTCTGTCCTCTTCTGGTCTCTTTCTGCCCATACCTTTTTGGTGGGGGCTGCTCCTTCGGGTGGGGTGAGGTGAGATGACGGTAGCCTTGCCCTAGGGTCATGGTTTCCTTTTATTGATTGTCGTCAGTTGCCATCCATATGACTCAGTGTTGCCTGATATTGGCAATCATGTATATGGTTTCTCTAGTTCTTATATTACCTATTCAATGCCTTGACCCTGCGTGGGCAATTTATATAATTTATATAATAAAATAAAATATTGAAGCAGAACCTCTGCTAGGTTAAAATGTGGTTTGTGTTCCCCCTTGATAATATTTCTTCTTAATTTCTATTCTGCCTGATATCCATCATCTGAAAGGAGGAAAGTCTTCCCAATAAGTCATAGAGAGCAATGAAATCTTGAATGCGTTTTTAACCCAATCATACTATATTAGAAAAAAATGGATTTTTGGAAGTATTTCAACTTTGGGTTCTACTACAGTCTACAGAAGGAGTAGAAATTGACAAAAAAAAAAAAAAAAATTGTAGGCCAGATCAAGCCTTCTACAGTTTTGTCTCGGTTTTGTAGCATGCAATACCGAGAGCACGATCATAAACAGAGGTGGAAACTGTGTTCCTCAATTGACTCCAAGAAAAGGATTTTACAGTGAGTACAAAAATACTATTTTCTTTTTCGTCTATTGAGGGACAATAGGAAGTCTTTCATCTTTGGGATGCCCAAAAGCAGCCCAACTGATTGGTGGGCAACCCAGCAAACAAAAATGCTAACAGGTCCAGTAAAATCACTGGGGACTGTCTATAGCTCTAAGAGCTGCCTTAAGGACCTTACGCTCGAAGTGGACATAAGAGGACGCTGCATCATCCAACTGGCAACCTTGAAAATCTGGGAAACAGCTGCTTGATGCACTCACAGATGATCTGGCTCAGCCACCTAGAGATGGTAAAACAAGAAGCCAGTGTACCCTTATGAGGACCAAGATGAAATCCATCTTTCTGTAAGATGCAGTGGCTGAGAGATAGAGTTCAACAGCCTGAAGCACATCCAGACAAAGGAGGGCAATTTCCATTTAGTGAACTACAGCTGGACAGAGGGACAGGTGAACAATGTCCTGGATGAGGTGAAAGGCAGAAACTACCTGGGCCTCAACACCACTTTTTCCCTATGCAAAATCAAAAAGGGTTCCTTGCAGGATAAGGCCATCAGTTCAGACACTCGCTACAAGGGATATTACCTTGTGAGTGAGAGTAGAAAAAGGAATATCTCCAAAAGTTTAAATGGCAATTTCTGAAGCACAGAGAGAACCAAATTGAGATTCCAGGGAGTCACAGGGGAACAAACAGAGGGAGCTATATGGGAGACTGTACAAAGGTCTTAATCAATGAGGCCAGTGGTCTCTGAAACAAGATAGAAAGAGCAGAAAACTAACCTTTATTAACCTTTAGCAGTGCTGGGATCCAAACAATGTTCCAGAACCAGCTGCGGAAGGGAGAGGTACAGCCAGGCAGAGGCAAAAGGATCATCCACCTTAGGTGCTGTGCTGCCTCTGCATCACCCAGATGTTCTGCATTGTGCAAGTTTGTGCTGTCAATTTGACAGCTCAGTTCTGCAGATTACACTGGGAGAGAGCAGCTTTCCCTATATAACTAGCAGCACTCTGCTTTGCTATCAATGTGACAGCCACTTGCTCTCTGTCCTCCTGGTAAACAGAGCATGGGGCCCAGCTGTCACAGCACTCAGTTTGATGGCTCCAGTCCTGTTGGGTATTTATAAATGAAAGCTACTGCCGTAGCTTTATCCATAAATTACTGTTATGTTCAATTTAACAACTTTTTAATCCCTTTGTGCCTAACAGTAAAACAAATCGAAATGCCCAAGCACAAATTTTGCAACTTTTACATGTGTTAGTAAAATTGTACATATCATCACAACTACTTTGTGCATACAGGTGTATTATTATACCTTGTTTTTTTCAGGACAAATTGGGCTTCCATTTGGTGGTAAATGGTAATGGATATTTTTTATTATTATCTAAGGAAAACTGGCCCAAAATCGTAAAAAAAAATTTTTTCTTAATGTAGCTGTATATTTCTTGGTATTACTATAACCTTCCACCAAAGAACGACCCAAATTATATTCTCCTGCTCCTGACGATCGCAGCAATACCACATATGTGCATGTTCGTTTTTGTATGTACCTTACCTAAAACATAATGACAGTACCTGACACTGATGCCAATTTAAAAAAAAAAAAAAAAAAATTGTAGCCAAAAAAATACTGACCCTGACCTTGGCCCAGATCAAACCTTAACCAGTTGCCAACCGCCCGCCGTGGCTTAACGGCGCCAACTTGGCTCGATATCGCAAACCGCCGTCACCTGACGGTGGCTGAGAGATCGCGGATCGTGGGCGCACGCACTGTCGAAGGCGCACTCACTGTGTAGCAGGGGAGCCAGGGAGCGGTAGAGCGGACTCGATGTCCCCCGGCTACCTGCGATCACTCCCCTGCAGTGACAGAATGGGTATCCGTGTGTGTAAACATACGGATCACCGTTCCGACAGGGGAGAAGGAGAGTGATCTTATGCTCCCTGTATATAGGAGCAGCAATCACTCTCCTATCCCAGTCAGCCCAGCCCCCACACAGTTAGTAACACATCCCAGGGAACAAAATTAACCCTTTGATCGCCCCCTAGTGTTAACCCCTTCCCTGCCAGTGACATTTACACAGTAATCAGTGCATTTTTATAGCACTGATCATTGTATAAATGCCAATGGTCCCAAAAAAGTGTCAAAAGTGTCCAACATGTCTGCCGCAATGTCGCAGTCCCACTAAAGATCGCAGATCGCCGCCATTACTAGTAAAAAAATAAATAAATAAAAACCCCATAAATTAATTCTCATCATTTGTAAACGTGGCAACTTTTGCGCAAACCAATCAATATACACCGATTGCGATTTCTTTTACCAAAAATATGAGGTGGAATATATATCGGACAAAACTGATGAATAAATTCATTTTTTTATATATATTTTTTTTTTATATGTATTATAGCAAAAAGAAAGAAATATTGTGTTTTTTTGCAAAATTATTACTCTTTGCTCGTTTATAGTGGTGATCAGTAGTGACGCAGAGGTGATCAAATGCCACCGAAAGAAAGTTCTATTTGTGTGGAAAAAAGGACGTAAATTTCATTCGGGTACAACGTTGCACGACCGTGCAATTGTCAGTTAAAGCGACGCAGTCCCGAATTGCAAAAATTGCTCTGGTCATAAAGGGGGAAATCTTTCCGGGGCTAATCTTGGTATTTTTTTTATTATTCTTGATTTTTTTAAATTTTTTTTTTTACACACAGTTTTTTTTTCTCCGCAAGGAGAGAGGGAGAGAAATACGATGTATCTCTCTCCTCTATTCACGGGGACAGGCTTCACAGTGACGAATCACTGTGATAGCCAATCAGAGGCTATCACACCGATCAGGTGGTCCCAATCGTTCGCACGAGGTCCGGGTCTCATGATGAGACCGCGGTCTCTGTCCTGGGAGCGCACCAGAATATTCTTGTAAAATTATTAAATTCATTGTTTACAAGTAATTTATGTAAGTTTTAGTATTTGTCTTGTTATCAGCTTTTGTTGTCCTCTGAACAATAGAACCCAGAAAAGTACATGGAAGGGTCACCTATCTGAGCCAATCAGGCTTTGCTTTAAGTCCATGTTCCAACAAACTTGCTGACATAAGGGGAGAAATAATCTCATCAGACTGCTGCTCCTTCACTGTCCAATCACAGGCTGGAGGCAGATAGATGACCAGACTGCATTTATTCAACTGTAGTAGAGAAAAGTTAGGTAAGCTTTCTGGCAGGATTGTGTACATCTACAAACTGACTGAAGAAATCAAAAATTCTCTGACAAATAAAACAGTACTTATACATTATTTTTAGCTTTGCTTTCAGAGCATACATAAGGCTCCATGCACACTGGACGCTATCTGGGCTCTTTCAGCGTCGGGCAGGAGACGCTGCTTAGAAAACGTTCTTTTGCAGCGTTTTGTAGGCAGCGTTTACCGGTGTTTATCTGCGTTTTTTTTTTCTTCATTAGCTTCATTGACTGCAAAAAACGCCAGACGCCGATAAACCGGCGTTTTTTGTGGTCAGGAGAACGACTTTTAAACGCCAATTCAGGGCGTTCGGATAACAGCCCAAAAACGCCACTGCTGATAAAAGACAATAAACGACCATGTGTGCATGGACACATAGGATAAAATAAAGGGGCGTTTTTGGGCTGTTAAAAAAAAACTCCAAAAACGGCCGTTTTTCAGATACAGTGTGCATGGAGCCTAAGCGATTTAAAAATTCTTTAAAATGCAAATTTGATTTATTTAGAAAAAATACAAAGTGTTCACATTAGTCATCAACGAGTCAGACCCATTGGCAGTCTTATTAGACTGACATCTGTACATGTCACAGGTTTCAGAGCAGCTGTGTGTATCCAGATCCTGTGCGCCTGATCTGAAAATAGTGCTACTGTGACAAGTGATATGATGTTTGGACAGCTGCTGTTGTTCCCCAAGGACTAAATACTAAATACAGTATTGTGCTAGCACATCCGTGATTAACTATTTTCACAAAATGCATGAAAAAAAAAAATTGTCTTGATCCTTCAGAATTGGATCTGTAGCATCACATTATATCTGGAATACAATCTGATGGGGAAAAGGCTTATAATGTTGTGTGGCCATAAATACACAACAAACACTTAAAGGTTTATTGCTATAGACTCTGTAAAGTTCTGCTAAGTCTTTAGACTGGTAGCAGAAACCATCAGAAGGAGCAATACAAGCATTAAAGTGTTACTAAACCCAGGACCCTGCATTCACTATATTTGGTCTCCCACAGTACACAGAACATGGAAATGCAATCATTTTACTGCTAAATACCTTTTCTCATCAGCAGTATATTACAGTATTGAGACTTCTATCAGTGTCTTGTTAAAGCTTGTAGGAGGAGCTTTCAGTCCCCTCTGACTGTCCTAAAAGACTGCAGGACCCCTGACCCTCTGTATGGATAGTGCTGATTGGACGTGTGCTGATCACATGCACCCTCCCCCCACAAAAAAACTCTCTAGCATACATATCAAACTGAGCATGTGCAGATTGACCCCAAAGGCTCTGTCTTATCAGGAGATGGATTGCGGACAGTAAAAATAGGGAAGGTCAAAGATGACAGGATCAAACAGCCTTTTTACACAATGCAGAGGATTAACCCCTTATGTTTCACAGAGTATAAGAAGCATGCATGTTTAGTAACACTATAAGCATTGCAACCACCAAGTATATCTAAATCAAAAATTGAAATGTTTTAGTTTTGGATAGAGGGTTAGCAATCCTGTTAGGATGGCCCAGCTATTCAAATCCCACAGGCGAGATTAACTCTGTCTTGGTGATCACTGTCACCAGGACTGAAAGTGATGGAAAACCCAAAACTTTGAGTTGTCACTCACGCCTGAGCCCAACAGGTGTCAAGATGAAGAATCCCATTTTCTGCAATAGGCCTGTTCACACCTGAGTGTTGTGTCGCTTGTTGCCCGTCATGTGATGCTCAAACATGCACATGACCTCCTTTGGGGCAGAATCATGAGTTTGTGGTCTATAGATTTTAAATCGGAGCAAATGTTTGCGATTCTGATCCTGTTCTACATTTTAGTCTCTAAATTGCCTATCTACGCACACACTAAGTGTAAATACGGTCTTAATGTTGAATAAAAGGGGACCCCTAGCAGGTTTTTACTGCTATCCAAGGTCCATTAAAGTGGCCACAACCTTTTGATCATTCAATCGATCATTCAATGCAAATAAATTGATCAAATCGAATAAAAGGTTACAAACCAGAGACCCTCCATTGGATCAATTTAGAGAGCTCTTGATCAACTTTGACTCCGCTATGTTGATTCGAGAACTGATCATAATACTAATAGATTGGACGATCAGTTTTCATTGATCATTTACATTCATGACTAATCATATTTTTAATCTATATTTTCACTTGATCACAAAGCATGGGACAATACAGTGTGTGTTTTGCCTCATTCAATATTTTAAAATCAACAATTAATTTGTGATTACTATGTGATTGCCCATACTTGGATTAATTACTAATCACTATATGTTTGGTCACCTTTAGAAAGATTTCCCCTCACGTATTGTCACAGTGACACCAATTTCACCAGAGAGGAACTGAGGAAAAAATCTGCAACACGGACAATGACAGAAAGAAAAGGATTGAAGGGTTCTAGTCTTCCAAGTCGATGATTTTCTCTCACTTCCTGTCTGGTTAAACCGTTGGCACCAAGACAGTAAGGGCCATGTCCTGCTGGTAATCCTTTCAGGGCTGTGCAGCTTCATATGCTGTTAGGCTTAAAAGCATAATAAAAAAAGTAAATAAATATAACAATTAAATAATCTTTACTTCTTATACCGCCTGCATACCAAGTAAAAAGCAAGCCTTCAGTTGGAATTTACCCACCTTACTACGGCTGTATTGTAAAAGACGTTCACAGACACCATGTATAGAGACAATCTGATCACCTCTGTACCACGTGAGCTCTCTGATGACCCATGACAGTGATCACATGATGCAAACAGCATAGAAAGAGGAAGGGGAGAGAGCAAGAACTACTGAATGAACGAGTCATGTATTCATTAGTTCTAGAACAGCAACTGCAGCAGCCACCATAGTGTACCAATTTTAAACCCTTTCACTTCCCCCGAATCGCCTACATACACTATATTGTCAAAAGTATTGGGACCCCCAAACTAGTTCATCCATTTCTTTATGGACCTTGCTTTGTGCACTGGTCATTTGGTGGAGGGAGGATTATAGTGTGGGATTTTTCAGGGGTTGGGCTTGGCCCCTTAGTTCCAGTGAAGGGAACTCTTAAGACATCAGCATATCATTTCATGCTCCCGACATTGTGGGAACAGTTTGGGGATGGCTTCTTCCTGTTCCAACATGACTGCGCACCAGTGCACAAAGCAAGGTCCATAAAGACATGAATGAGCGAGTTTGGGGTGGAGGAACTTGATTGGCTTGCACATAGTCCTGACCTCAATCCGAAAGAACACCTTTGGGATAAATTAGAGCAGATACTGCAAACCTGGCCTACTAGTCCAACATCAGTGGCTGACCTCACAAATACACTTCTGGAAGAATGGTCAAACATTCCCATAGACACTCCTAAACCTTGTGGACAGCCTTCCCAGAAGAGTTGAAGCTGTTATAGCTGCAAAGGGTGCGCCAACTCAATATTGAACCCTACGGACTAATGCTGACAGTACACTATATGGAAAATCGTCCAAAAACCAGTCATTAACCACTTCATTGCCATCCTACCACAGTAAGTGACCTGTACCCCTTCACCTCCACCTCCTTCTGCGTATCTTTTAATGGTATCTAGAATGGTATTACTAAGCTCCATTATGCAACCCCCTCAATACCAGCATTTTTTTTCCAAAAGATTGCAGCAAAGAAATTAGATCACCTTGGAATACCAACTTTCCAAAACAGGGTCATTTTGGTGGTATTCATACTATCCTGGATTTTTTTTTTGTTCCTTTCTACGGTAACAAATTAAAACAAACACCAAAAGAAAGCTCCATAGGTCTAAAACACAAGAACATAATATCCATTTGGGTAAAGCATTACATGTCCGAGAAATTTTCATCAGAGTACCAGTAAAAAGACACTGGGAACTTTTAGACTTGCACATGTAGTCAGATGAAGGAAAACTGCAAACAAGCTCAATAGCTCTGGCGAGGCGGCTCACACACAGCATGGCTTCCCATAATGAGCACCCAATAGTAACTCAAACCATAGAAATACAGAAAGGAATGCCAGACCACAACTGAATGAAAGTGCAATAAAAACAGCCAATGTGTTTCTGCAAGTCAAGTTGCTGTCAAGTTGTTACTCCATGTGGAGAGTTTAGTACTGGTTCTAATATAGACCTGTGAAGTCACTGTTTTCTGAGAATCCATGCAAGTTTTAGCCTGTGTAGAGCCCTGATGAAGGGGGAGTAGTGTTGCCCCATTGCTGTTGCTTATATCTTCTTCTGGGTTTGGACTCTTTGGCACCTTTCACATGGGCTGTCTGGCACTTCATTCAGCACTATGGAGCGGCAGATGTCAACGGCGACATGTCCACTGACACGCGCTGCTATCCAATCAGATCCTCTCCGCCTAATCCAGACGGATGGTGACCTTATTTTCCATACGTCTGGCAGATGAGATCGGATGAAACTGTACAGGCGGTCCTTTTTCATCCGATCTCCCAATAGAGGAGAGCGGAACTCTGACAGTTCCATCTCAGCACAGTGAGTGGAGAAGGACCTGTAATCCACCTGCTCAGTGGGGATCAGCGGAGCGATCCCCTGCTGAGCAAAGTGGAGTCCTCCAGGTGGAACGCCCCTGTGAAAGGACCCTTCAGCCTCTTCACTGGCTAGGCCAGGATTATGTAACTGCTGTGTATGCATATGGGAGTTACTTCATCCTGGTACAAGACTGTGCCAAAATTGTATACTGAGCTACTTAAAGTGGAGTTCCACCCAAAAGTGGAACTTCCGCTGGTGGACCCCCCCCCAAGGTGTCACATTTGGCACCTTTCGGGGGGGAGGGGGAAGAGGACACCTGTCTTTAGACAGGTGTCCTTTTCCACACATCCGGGAGCTCGGGCCGGCCACCGTGGCCGCTGATGTCAGCAGCCCGGCACCCTCCTCACACTGTTACTGGCCGCCTGGCCAATAGCAGAGCGCAGCGGAGCCTCGCGCATGCGCAGTAAGGTGCCCGGTGTGAAGCTAATGCTACACGTCCGGGTTCCCTTACCCACAATGGATGCGGCTGCACCCGACCCCTGCTCCGAAGATCGGCGGCGGGTGCCGACATCGCTGGACTCCAGGACAGGTAAGTGTCCTATTATTAAAAGTCAGCAGCTACTGTATGTGTAGCTGCTGACTTTTATTTTTTTTTTCCCTGGCGGACCTCCGCTTTAATGAGCTGCCCACTGGATAATCAGAAAAAAACATTGACAGGCAGGGAGAAACAGAAGAGACAGAGGTTGATTTACTAAAAGGTAAATAGACTGTGCACTTTACAAAGTGCAGTTGCTCCAAAGCTTAGTAAAAAAAGAGCAGAAGCTCCGCTGACTTAAATCATTGGGTATTCTTTGCAAAGTTTACTAAGCTCTGGAGCAACTGCACTTTGCAAAGTGTACAGTCTTTTTGCCTTTAATAAATTAACCTCAGTCTCTTCTGTCTTAAAAAGCCTACTTTTCAGCATTTTTAAAATTAATTTAGTGATACTCTATACTCAGAAAGCTAAGCTTAACCACCTCAATACTGGGCACTTTCACCCCATTCCTGCCCAGGCCATTTTTAAGTTTTCAGCGCTGTCACACTTTGAATGACAATTGCGCGGCCATGCTACACTGTAACCAAGTGACATTTTTATAATTTTCTTCACACAAATAGGGCTTTCTTTTGGTGGTATTTAATCAGTGCTGGGATTTTTATTTTTTTACTAAAAAACAAAAAAACAAAAAAAAACACGAAAATTTAAAAAAAAAAAAAAGTTTCTCTTAGTTTTTGTCAGTAAATTTTGTAAATAAATATTTTTCCTCCTTCACTGATGTGTGTTGATGAGGCGGCACTGAAAGGCTGCACTGATGAGGCGGCACTTATGGGCACTGATTAGGTGGCACTGATGAGGAGGCATTAATATGCCGCACTTATGGGCACTGATGGGTGGCAATGATAGGTAGCACTGGTGGGCACTGATGGGTGGCATGGGTGGCACTGGTGGCCACTGATAGGTGGCACTGGTGGGCACAGATAGGCAGCACTGATAGGCATTGATGGGTGCCACTGATGGGCGACATTGATGGACAGCACTAATAGCTAGCACTGACTGGCATGAACTAATTGCCACTGATTGCTGGCACTGGTGGGCACTGATTGCTGGCACTAATGGTAATCAGGGCACTAATTATCAGTGCCATGATTACATCCCTAGATGTCCCCTGCGAGGAGAGGCTGCTGATTGGTCACAGCCCATCACATGGTTAAAGGGCCGCGGCTGTGTCTTGATAACACGGCGCAACCGGCTCACCCTTTCTGGGAGAACGTCATATAACGTTGTCCCAGAACGAGAGCCGCACCGCCTCGCTGTCATTTGACGGTGGGCGGGCGGCAAGTGGTTAAAGAGGTTAAGACAGAGATCTCCCTTTGATGTCTGCTGGGCGTTAACGTGACCTACCTCCCTAGTGTATACATCGGAGGAAGAAATCGACGAGTGGTCACGTGACCGCTGATCGGCATTGAGAAATAAAGGTATTTAGAAGATGAATTTTAAAAAACAGCATACACTATATACATGTTATCCTAGCAGAGGGCTGGCAGTGCTTGTGAGCAGTAATGTTTGCACTGTTCGGAACCGTGCTAGAAGGGGAGGGGCGGCTCACACACAGAGCTGACAGGCTGGGAGGGGAGGGGGGAAGAGGAGGACATAGGAGAGCTACGGATGACGGAGGCATATAAACTGACCACGGTGTCAGTGCTCAGCAGCCATGAAAAACCGTGGTCAGTTTACAGAGGGGAGGGCAGAACCAGGCAGGATCAGCCAGGTATTTTATGAGATAGAAGGGGCCAAATTACACAGCACAAGCACTGTGATTCGTGCTTTAAAGGAACAGGATCCATTTTTTTTGTTTTAGGGTAACAAACGCTTTAATACAGCTTAGATAAAAATTGGGGGTTCCTAAAAACAAAATATTATTTTGTACAAAACGGACTTGGCTCCAAATGAAATAAAACGTACACTGAATGGAAATGGTGGAAAGCCTGCAGATATGAAGAAGTGGTTAATGAACCATATAAAGGGTTAATCCGGCATGAATATATCATCTCATTATTTATCCTAGCATCTGTTCAGCCGCACCAGTTCAGGGGGATTTCTGACAATAACCATCAGATATATGACGCCTTAATACAAGTCTGCTCCGATCTTGTCAAATAAAATCAAGAATTGATGCCGATCCTCCCATCATCTCTAAACTTCCAGACAGAAATAACTGCGAAATGACAGAACCCTTGGGAGAGGGATGAACAGCAGCCAAGCGGAGAGATCGCAGAGAATACTAATGACATACATATGAAATGAGCGGTAGAAGGACAAGTGTGTATACATGATAGAAGTGAAGGATGCTTCGCATAACAAGTGCAGGTATGGGACCACTTCCTGGACCTAGACCATCTTTTTTAAAGCTAAGCCCCAGCAAGCAGCTAAATACACATTTTTGATACAGTTCCTGTATCTGTAACTCTGGAGACAAATTTTGTGATTCAGGTACTCCTTGCCAGACAGAGCAGCCAGATCCTTGACCTGCAGCAGCACAGCTTGGTTAAGAATACAAGGTCAAACCACACCTCCAGATTGTGGACTGGACAATGACCCAGCAACAGCACAGGGAAGAGTTCATCCCTCTGCTCTTACCCTTCTGGTATCAATTTCCTTTCAGCACATGTGCATGCAACACACCCAATTGGCTCCTAGTGCTGGCAATCCTCTACCACTCTGACTGCTGCAGGAGGTTGATAAGCAAGTCAAATTTAGAGAATTACACTAGTTGCAAATAAAGTGAATGTTTTCTAACAGAAATATGGGGGATGCCACTTTTGACCACTTCCTGAAAATGCTAGCTGCCCGAGCTCTTTTTGACCTTCTGGCTTCAGTACTTTTTGGGTCGCTGACCCATAACCACTATACATAGCGGGGACGTCAATGTGAATTCAGAAATCCTTTTCTGCACACTTTTTGCTTACAGAGGGACTCGTATTGATGTCAAAGTTCAGCATGACTGCAAGTCAACCAACATTTTCACAATGAGAAATCTTCATTTGGCTTTAGATTTTATGAAAAGGCAACTTATTAATTTATTTTCTTCATTTCAATAGTGTGCGGAAGGGTTAGACCTTTTTTCAAGTTTTTATTGTTGTCTGTGTACCCGCTGGGCAGATTCACTCCTCTAACTGTTCTGGTGATCATTGTAATCAGGACAGAGAGTGAAGGAACATCCAAAATTTAAGGGCTCATCCGCACTGCCACATGGGGACTGTACATACACTTTGTTTTGGAGACTGGGGTAGAGTCTGAGCCAGATTTCTATTGGATTGGTTGGAAATAATAGTTTGATATGCACTGGAAACTCCTCCCAATTTTATATACATATTTTTGTATGGTAAGGGTCTTTGAGGACTTTTTTAGACAGTTTCAAGAGCATACAGAACCTGTGAAAAGTCCTCCCTCGAAGACACTGCTGCTGCATATAGCCACCCAAAAAAAAGCAATTACAGGTCAAGCAACACATGGATATGCTCCTCATTAATGAGAAACGTATAAGCGGCAATATTGGACCTCTGGTCTTGATGTCCTAAAATGCTAACGTAATAGTGTTAAACTTAAATGTTTTTTCGTACTATAAACGAACGTTTGACCAGAGTCTATAGTTTTGTCAAGGTTCTATACCCCTCCGTCTTCATTCGTACCATACAATGTCCCCTAACCTTCTTCTGTTGGTTTCGTTCTTGAGTAAGTTCATCCTATTAATTTTCCTGTCCCCAATCCCCTGCCATCTACTCCTTTGGTTTATGGTATTTTCGTAAAATCCTGTAGTTCTGGTCTCCAGGTTATAACGGCGAATATGCAAAGAGTAATTACTCCTCGTATAGGTACACAACGAACTGGACATTAACGAAAAAAAACCCACCG
>BLSH010160854.1:2373982-2408262 GCA_018402905.1 Glandirana rugosa | reverse complement strand
ACGGACTAGTGTTGGTGGTGTGGTAGGGAGGGAGACGGTGACTAGGGTAGTGGGGATCAGTGGCAGCAGTGGTGGTGGGGGGGGAGAGGATCAGTCCAATTAGGGTGTTGGGGGGATGTGATTAGTGTCAGCAGTGGTGGTGAGGAAATGAAATCATTCTGCTGATGGTGGTGGTGGGGGGGGGTTGGGATCAGTAGCAGCTGTGAGGTGGTGGGGATAGGGTTGTCATCAGTGGTGGTGGTAGGTATAGGGGTGACATCAGTCCACTGCCACTGATGTCATCCCTATCCCCTCCCTTCACCACTGCCTGATGGAAGGGGGATGGGATCAGTAAGAGGCCGCGGTGGTGATGGGATCAGTGGCAGAGGGAGGGATGGTGTGGTGGTTGTGATCAGGCAGAGGGAGGGATGGTGGGGTGGATGGGATCAGGCAGAGGGAGGGATGGTGGGATGGATAGGATCAGTGGAAGATGGAGGGATGGATGGGATCAGGTGCAGAAGGATGTTGGATCAGCTGCAGAGGGAAGGTGGTGAGATGGGATTCGGGAAAGAGATTGTGGGATTAGATGCAGAGGCATGGCGGTGACATGGGATCAGGCACAGGGATGGTGGGATCAGATGCAGAGGCATGGTGGTGAGAGGGGATCAGGCACAGGGATGGTGGGATCAGATGCAGAGGCATGGTGGTGAGAGGGGATCAGGCGCAGAGGCAAGGCGGTGAGAGGGGATCAGGCAGAGGCATGGTGGTGAGATGGGATCAGGCAGAGGCAAGGTGGTGAGATGGGATCAGGCAGAGGCATGGTGGTGAGAGGGGATCAGACAGAGGCATGGTGGTGAGATGGGATCAGGCAGAGGCATGGTGGTGAGATGGGATCAGGCAGAGGCATGGTGGTGAGATGGGATCAGGCAGAGGCATGGTGGTGAGATGGGATAAGGCAGAGTCATGGTGGTGGAGGGATATGATCAGTGACACTTGCACTCATCTGCTCTCAGTGTCATTCGGTTCCCCCTCCTCCATGCTCCGTGTGTTTCTGCCTCTGTTTCTTTCCAGTGCCTCTAGTGATGCCTCTCCTGACATCAGGTTTCCAGGAAAAGCAGAAAGCTCCTATCCCTTCACTCGTCAGCTGACTCACTGCCCCAGTCTGTTCCGCCTCCTGACGTCATCCCATGTATCTGATGCAGTACAGGGCTCTCCACAGCGTCAGAGCTGGCAGGCAGGAGCAGCACCCGTGTCGGGGACAAAGAGCCCGGGGACAGTCTTCTCAGTCCGGGGAGGCCGGTCACCCTACCCTTCATAACCAGGCCATTTTTTGCGATATGGCACGGTGTTGCTTCGACTGACAATGGCGCCTTCATGTGACGTTGTACCCCAAAAAAATTTATGTCCTTTTTCCCCCCACAAATAGCGCTTTCTTTTGGTGGTATTTGATTACCTCTGCAGTTTTTATTTTTTGCGCTATAAACAAAAAAAGACCAACAGTTTTGAAAAAAATATATATTTTTTTTACTTTCGGCTATAAAACATATCCAATAAAAAATGCAAAAAATCTAATTTCTTCATCAATTTAGGTCAATATGTATTCTGGTACAAAAAATCCCAATAAGCGTATATTGATTGGTTTGCGCAAAAGTTATCGCGTCTACAAACTATGGGATATTTTTATGGCATTTTTCTTTTTACTAGTAATGGCGGCGATCATCGATTTTCAGCGGGACTGCAACATTGCGGCGGACAAATCGGACTCCAAGTGACACTTTTTGGGGACCTGTGACACTAATACAGTGATTGGTAATAAAACATTGCACTGTCACTGAATAAATTACACTGGCAGAGAAGGGGTTAACATCGGGGTGATCAAAGTGTGCACCTAGGGAGTGTTTTCTGTGTGGGGGATGGTTTAACTGGAGGAAGAGAGAGAGATCTGTGTTCCTGATTAGCAGAAACACAAGATCTCTCTCTTCCTCTCTTGTTTAAATAGGCAGATCGCCGTTTTGCCACTCCTGTCGGTGATCACAGCGGGAGCGGATCACCGGCAGGTGCGTGTGTACGCCTCAGACCCAGAAAAGAGAACTACATATAGGTACGTTGTTTCACGCAGCCGGGCTGCCCTGCCACAGTAAAAGTGCTGTGGGCGGTCCAGAAGCAATTAAAAACTGACCACACTAAGCAAGAGAACACACCATATTCAGTTCCCTAGCTGTGCTGGGAACTCAGTCTGCTCTCCTCCAATGATCAGACTTTTGCTGACATGCTTCCCCTGTACAGCCATTCACTGGGAAGATCAGTGTGCTGCTGTGTCTCCTCCCTGAGCTCCTTATGCAGCAGAGAACAGAGGAAATGTGATCACTTATAAAAAAAAAAAAAGGGGGGAAAGGTATGAGGCCCCCTTGATAATCTTACATTACATCATACTTGCCAACTGTCCCGAATTTGATGGGGCAGTCATGCTTTTTACTAAGCTGTCCTGGGATGACCGTATACTGTGCAGCATCCTGGTACTGTGCCCTCCTGATCCCAGTATTGTGCCCTTCTGCCTCCTCCCCCCAGTACTGTGCCCTTTGTGTTGATTAGGCTTTCACTTATGGCTTGTTTAAAATCTTTTTTTTTAAACTTACTAATAAATATATATTTAATTCGATAAACCATATACTTTTTCTTGAGAGTAGGTGCGTAAATTAAATTTGGGCAGGCTGGTAGGGGCCCCACTGCATTACTTTGCCCAGGGGCCCATGATGCTATTAAGACAGCCCTGCCTTCATGACCAGGCCATGTTTTGCAATACAGCACAGCGTTATTTTAACTGACCATTGTGCGCTTCTGCGACGATGAAGCCAAATAAAATGTATGTTCTTTTTTCCCACAAATAGAGCTTTCTTTTGGTGGTATTTGATCACCTCTGCTGTTTTTATTTTTTGCACTATAAACAAAAAAGACCGACAATTTTGAAGAAAAAAAACCAAAACAATATTTTTTAATTCCTGCTATAAAACACATTCAATAAAAAAAATTGTGAAAAAAAAATAAATTTAGGCCAATATGTATTCTGCTACATATTTTTGGTAAAAAAAATCCCAATAAGCTTGGTTATGCGCAAAAGTTACTGTCTACAAACTATGGGATATATTTATGGAATTTTTAGTTATTTATTTTTTTACTGGTAATGGTGGCGATCAGCGACTTATAGCGGGACTACGATATTGCGGCGGACAAAATCGGACACTAAGTGACACTTTTTTGGGAACCAGTGACACGAATATAGTGATGATCAGTGCTAAAAAATGCACTGTCACTCTTCTGATGACACTGGCTGGGAAGGGGATAACATCAGGAGCGATCAAAGGGTTAACTGTGTGCCTAAATGTGCTTGGTTACTGTGGGAGAGGTGCTTGTACTATGGGAAGGCAGAGATCCATATTCCTGTTTTGCAGAAACACAGAATTACTACCTTCCCTACTGACAGAACGATGGTCTGCCTTGTTTACATAGGCAGACCGACATTCTGCTTCTTTCCTGAACGATCGGCAGGTTCCGGCAGACAGAGTCCGGCAGCTTGCGCGCGCCCCGGAAGTGTCAGATCATGTACCGTCTCCTAAACAAAATTGTAATAAAAGCACGCCTGTGATTCGTGTCACCCGCAGCATATCATTTGGATATTGTTATAACTCTCCAAATCATTTTTACTTGCCAATTTTTGATTTCCTACATGTTCCTGGCAGACAGGCAGTGGCTATTGAAGATGTGGGCATCTGAAACCCTCTGCTATGGATGGCTACCCAGCATGCAACTCTTGATCTCATGCTTGAGCAGTAATGCCACTGCACGGCACACTTTGTTGATAACAAGTTGCCATAGCAATGGCGGAAACCCTCTCCTACTTTCAGTATGCCCCATTGTACTACAACACACCTCTCACCTCTGCTGTACAGGGGCATCAAGAGGCTAATATGGCTTCACAACCAGGTACGTTACACTGCTTGCACCTAGCAGAACTTACACTTTGGAGATTATGCACCCAGGGGCAAATATTCCTAGCGTGATCTGAATTCAGAGTATTCATCCCTGGGCACATAGTGCCCTAAATGTGAGTAGCGGTAGGAGCAACATCCAGACCCAGCAGCTGGCAGCCTCTCAAAGAGTTTGACAGGCTTCCGGCCAGTAGGGCTGGATGGTGCAGCTGTGTCCTCTGCCCACAGCTAAGGGCTGGAGCCTCACACAATCGAGGCCACCCTCCCAGTGTACATGAAGACTAAACTATTTCTAGCAAAGCATCAGTATTGAGGAGTTTATTACTATTGAAATGTAAAATGTATAGTAGTTCTAGTTAAGACTAAAAACACAAATTTATATATATATTTTTTAATACAATGTAACTCAGCAGCTGCAGGAATGATGGGCATGGATGTCACAGGACAAGGAGGCACAACTATTTTTCCTTCTTTAATTAATTTAATTTCACTGATTTTTTTTACAGGGCCGATTAATCTGAGGGCACAGACTTGAATTACAGATAATAAGATACATCCTCTACATCAGTGTTTTTCAACTCCAGTCCTCAAGGCACACCAACAGGTCATGTTTTCAGGATTTCCCTCAGATGAAACAGCTGTGGTAATTACTAAGGCAGTGAAACTGATCAAATCACCTGTGCAAACTCATGGAAATCCTGAAAACATGACCTGTTGGTGTGCCTTGAGGACTGGAGTTGAAAAACACTGCTCTACATCAGTGGTTCTCAACTCCTGTCCTCCCACTAACAGGCCAGGTTTGCAGGATAACTGAAATACATCACAGGTGATATCATTTGCTGCTCATTGATTGCAGTATTCTAGTCTGCATCTCCCCAAGGTAATACTTAAAATCTGGCCTGTTGGTGGGTCCTGAGGACCGGAGTTGAGAACCACTGCTCTACATGTACTCTCAAATTTTTCAACCTGGAATCCCCAGATATTCCTAAACTTTAAATGGGTTTTAACCCAGAAGCAGTTGGAGTTTATAGGTAAAAGCAGCATAGCTCAACTTTTCTGTGTTCCAGATGAACATCTGAACAAAAGTGCAATGCATTTACAGAATGTATAGTAGCATATTGTACCTTTCATCCAAATAAAATCTCACACCTCCTTAATCTTCAACAAACCCAGGATGATCTTTGGCAGCTGGCCATGTAATCTCTTCTTAAGTACAGAGCTCAGATTAGATAATTCTTTCTTTCAGCAGAGATCATGTGACCAAATGTCTAGCCATCTGGTCACATGATAGTCAGCCAAGGAATCCCAAAGCACTAGTAAAACCTCAGTCAAACCTATTTTCCTTTAAATATATAGCAGTAGAGAAGAATTTAGACTGTCTTGTCCAAGCCCTAGTCAGGATGATTTCTTTTACATTGTTTTTATTGGTATTGGTATGCATACAGATAGGCATAGGAAGGAAAGGAAAATAACATGGGATAATAAGTACCGTCATGGATCACAGAATGAAAGGAGCCAGAGGATCATAAAGACTTGTGTACATGGGCCAAAGAAAGGATATGCTCCCTAAGTCAAGTCCAATATTAAAAATCCAGATCTTGTTATATAGACTCATGCCAGTGGTTACGTGTGCCAGTGGTTACATGTGAATAGGGCTTTTGACCAGCCCTGGATGCGTCCAGGGGCAGAGGTTCTGCCCACAAATGGGATTCAGCTAATAATTCATATGCAAAGTTTAGCCACATTTGAAGCCACCTCTAGCCTCCTGTCTGATTGAGCCCTAATACTTTTGATAAATAGTACATTTTTAATAGAGTGTGTGACGGGAGTCACTTTGGGCGGGGGCACATGTGGAACCCAACTTACCTTAGAAGGGTCAGGAAACTCCTTTTCCAGCTCCCCAGGCCCCTCTTATGTGTAAGTGACCCTGTGTCTATTAGGGGCACAGGGTGACCCGAAAAGCCCAGTCGGGTCTGATCTAACCAGACTCCATACAACCACACTGGACTCAGCATTTCGTTTTACCCCTGAACCAGCCAGGTTGTCTATACCATGTTTAGAACACTCACATGGGACATTTGAACTGTGTGCAGCCACGCATGCCCAAGTCATAGGAGAGGAGAAGCTCCTTTAACGGCTCTCTCCATGAAAGAAGTTGTCTGTGCACCGAGTTGCTGGTTTTTTTTGCAAATATAATTTTTATTAACATTCAGCAAGGGCAAGACAATATATCAGAGATAACAAAGACCGAACGCCCTAAATATATCAATACGTTTCAGAAGGCATACATATCAACTTATCAGCGTTCGGCATTGTAGCTTAGTAACAAAAACAAGAAATTTTTCTTTTTATCTGTTAAACTTTACGTCCAGACCAAGGCTCCTCTCTCAATTGGGGGTGCCTCCAGTCTGGGACACCGCATCTGAGTTGCTGTTTTAAATACTTGTTGAAAGGTTAAATATTTCAGTACCACTGGTTGGCCATGTGCCCAGTTTTTGTTTATAAGATGTGTTGAAAAGTTTGAATGTACCTGTGCCTCATGTAATTGGATGTAAAGTTTACCCCACCCTGTGTCTCTATGCCAACAAGGAGGGGGGATTGTCTCCGTTCTTCAATAAAGTCTTTTGTTTTTATTCCCCCTACACTGCTGTCATGACAAGTGACTGGGTGGGCTAAGGGATCTTGGATCGTGCTGGTACCGGGCAAGGGAAGCTTATATAGAAGACATACTCCTCAGAAGTACGGGGGTCCGTCATAGAGTGCCAGAGGAACTTTCTCTCAAAACAGAGACAAATCCCTCTAAATGAGGGACAGTTGGCTGCTATGACCATAGTAACATGGTAAGATGCAATATATTACATTTTGGTTTAGATACGCTTTAAACCGGTATTAATTCCCCAGGTGATCTTGCCAGTGAATCTGATATTTTTCAAATTCCTTTAACAGACCAAGCTGTCCACCCAAAGTGTCAGAGGGTTGAGACAAACCAATTACCACTAGCAGAGGTGCTCACAATGGTCAGCTTTTATAATTTATATAAAACCTTTAACCCAAAAGGATAAAAAAAAAAAAAAGACGGCTGCTTTAACTGCTTAAAGTGATAGAAGAGTTTGTCTTTTTTTGTTTAGTCAAGTCCATCTAAATCAGCTAGTGCATCTAACGCTACACTCTTCCTGATAGACATTGCTGCTGTCCAAGTGTGCAGACAGCATTGCTTCTCAATAAAGTTGAGCAATGCCCCTCAATAAAGTGATGAACAAGGACAGAGGCGCTTCTAAGAGCAGACTGCATGGTAATTTAATAACATTTTAAAAACAATTGCATAACAACTCACAAACGAGCGTCAGGGTAGCGCATAATGGTATAGTCCCATGGCAGAAGGCGTCAGCAGCTCGCCATCCCAAATCAGGCAGTGAAGTTCGGTATAGATGTAAACAGCGTCTGTAGCCGGCAAGGCGCCAAACCGAGGCTTGAGATGCACTGTGGAGGGTCGCGGCGGCGTGACGTCAGCAAAGTGCGACGTGTTTCTGAGCGTGCGGTTCACGCAGGAGGAAGTGACCGTGCTGTTTCATCAGGCATCATCACAGCGCCTCTGTCCTTGTTCATTTCTTCTAGTGGCCAGCGGCTTCCCCACTAGAGTGCTGCATCTATTTGTGGACTGACGCAAAGACTCTAATGATTTATCCTTCACCCCCCTGTGTTCCCTTCACATGTTATTGTGTACTGTAAGTATCAGAGAGCTTATACCCCCGTGCGCCTTTTTCCTTGTTATATACCTCAATAAAGTGAAGTCATCTTAAGACTGTTACTGGCCTGGTCGCCAGGTGAAAATGAAAGCTTAAAACAATTAAGGCAGCCAACACATTTAAGGATTGGTAAGCTGAAATATATTACTTTTTATTTTTTTGAGTTTAATCCCGCTTTATGAGAAGCCCTTTCATGAGGCCAGGGGCCACCATGTCAGGAAGCGGATGTAAGGTTTTCTAATGAAACCTTGGATAGCAGTACTAACCTTTAAAAATTCCAGTCCTGTCCCCCTTGACATATGTTTTAACAGTAGTTGCTTATAGACTACAACTACTGGTTAATAAAAGAGGCTTTTTTCTTGTACTTAAAAGAAAAGTATGGCTTTCTGAAAAAAAACAACAAAAAAAACAAACAATTATACTCACCTAGGTGGATGCAACATTGATTTGATGCTGCATCTTTCCCCCTGCCAGCTTTGCAGTGAGAACTGCTGCTGATCGTTCAAACACTGCTGATCGCTCAGTTCTCCCCACCACTCTGAGCAGAGAGCCGTGATGGTCAGTCTCCGGCTCTCTGCTCTGCCCCTTCAACACTCACTGGTGCACTGGGCTGTGGAGGGGACGAGAGGGGCTGGCTCAGGCTCTCAGCAGATCCTTGAGTCAAAAGCCGATTCAGGCTTCTAGGTAGATCCCAGCCATATGATCAGGTTGGACCGGCTCTGACGTCAGCCGAAAACGGGTCACAGGAATGCAGAATTACTGTGACTGCACTCCTATGACCCATGGGAGACGTACAGTATAGCCAAAAAAGCTTTGTCTATACTTCTCCTTTAAAAATACAATAATAATAATACATAATTCTTGTAAGAAATTAACACCAATATAAAGCATTGTTGTCAGTATGTATGTTAATTAAACAATAATTCTGCAAAAAAAATTCAACAAAGCTTTTGCCAAATCAAATAATGAATTTAAAAAAATTGGACAGCTCTGTAAAAGGGTAACTGACAAGAGAGATCTGAAGCAACTGAAGAGCAGAGCCAGTTTTTTTTCACTATATTGTTCTGTCAAATTTAGATTATAATTTGTAATCTATGTAGACATCATGTTAATTTTTTTTTCCATTCTTTTGTGCACATCCTCTAATTAATGAAAACCAAATGTGTTTAAGAGAAGAAAAAAAAAAAAAAGTTAGCACAACACAATATCTGCGATACGAGAACAGACAGGTCTACGCAGTGTCGCTGAGCAGGATGGCTTGCAGGTGCAAATCTGCAATTTGTCTCTTGGTAACCAGTGTCTCGGGAATGCTTAATAAGGGATTGGCCTGTGTATAGGGACCCTTAAATATAAAAATATATTAAGCCTTATAAAAGCACACATATACATGAGGGATTATATTTCACACACTCCCAGCAAGAATGCAGAATCCATTTATTCCGAACTTACATGTAAATGCACATAACATTAAAAGGAAACATTAATGGGTCAGTATAACCAAAACTGATATTTATTTAATGGTAGTGGCTGGAGAGCTGATCGTTTCTTATACTAAGGGCTCATTAACACCAGTGAACACTGGTATACATTGTGCTGAGTGATGCATGGTTAATTTTTCTTAACTTTATTTAAATTACACTTTATGTAACTTGATGCACGGCAGTCATGGTTCTGCGCTACGATAAAATGTAGTGCTGCACAAGTTTATCATAGCGCATTAGTGAGAACAAGCGCATACTAAGCATGACTCTGCTCTGTCTTTGCCTTCAGAATGCATTGAGCAATAGCCCAACCAGGTTGGTGTAAACAAGCTCTTAGGAATTATTTTGGTGAAATCTTGCGTGGAGTGCTTTAACAACTGTGTGAAGGTTTGGACACCTACTGTGGCATAAAAAGGGTTCTTATTCTGCCTGTTGGGTTTTGCAAACAATATTATTGAGAATGCAATGTAAAGTGCTGGAGCAGGGAGTAGGAACAGTGGTGGCCTGTGCATTGAGGGTGGATGGGTGCCGGCCCCCCTATCCCTGCCGCTGCCCCCTATCCATGCACCCGGCCCCTTTCAGGATGCCAGTTGCATGGATTCCTATGGCGGAGATGGGGGTGTTTTTTTTTTTTTAAGCACCTGATTAGAGCCTGAAGTTCTAATAGGCTTCAAAATAAGGGTGGACTCCCCGATCCCACCAAATTGTGTGACCATAGCGAATTAATTTTCACTAATTTTCACACTAACCTTTCTCCCTGCCAATCAGGAGGCAGATGGTGAGACCTGTTTCCCGATTGGCCAAAGCGCCAGGCGATCCGATTGGATACATAGCGCTTTGGAGCAACAGAGAAGAGACGTGGTAGGAGCGGACACCGAAGACACTGCCTGCATGAGCGAAGGAGAGGACACCACAGCCACAGCCAATGATCTGGTAGGTTCTGACATGCTGGCAGCACAAGGGGAGTGTGGAGTTGTTAGTCCCGTGCCACTGGCAGGGGGGCAGGTTGCTTTTTGTCAATCCCGCACCACAGGGGGGGGTGAGCTGTAAACCGTGAGGCTGAGCTACATACCCTGAGGCTGAGCTGTATACCCTGAGGATGAGCTGTATACACTGAGGCTGAGCTGTATACCCTGATCTGTAATGTGGAGCTGTATACCCTGAGGCTGAGCTGTATATCCCAATGCTGAGCTATATACCCAAATTTGTGATGTGGAGCTTTATACCCTGATCTGTAATGTGGAGCTGTATACCCTGATCTGTAATGTGGAGCTCTATACCCTGATCTGGAATGTGGAGCTGTATACCCTGATCTGTAATGTGGAGCTGTATACCCTGGTCTGTAATGTGGAGCTGTATACCCTGATCTGTAATGTGGAGCTGTATACCCTGAGGCTGAGCTGTATATCCCAATGCTGAGCTATATACCCAAATTTGTGATGTGGAGCTTTATACCCTGATCTGTAATGTGGAGCTGTATACCCTGATCTGTAATGTGGAGCTCTATACCCTGATCTGGAATGTGGAGCTGTATACCCTGATCTGTAATGTGGAGCTGTATACCCTGGTCTGTAATGTGGAGCTGTATACCCTGATCTGTAATGTGGAGCTGTATACCCTGAGGCTGAGCTGTATATCCCAATGCTGAGCTATATACCCAAATTTGTGATGTGGAGCTTTATACCCTGATCTGTAATGTGGAGCTGTATACCCTGATCTGTAATGTGGAGCTCTATACCCTGATCTGGAATGTGGAGCTGTATACCCTGATCTGTAATGTGGAGCTGTATACCCTGGTCTGTAATGTGGAGCTGTATACCCTGATCTGTAATGCTATATACCATGATCTGTGAGGCTGAGCTGTATACCCTGATCTGTGAGGCTGAGCTGTATACCCTGATCTGTGAGGCTGAGCTGTATACCCTGATCTGTGAGGCTGAGCTGTATACTCTGATCTGTGAGGCTGAGCTATATATCCTGATCTGTAATGTGGAGCTGTATACCCTGATCTGTAATGCTGAGCTATATACCCTGATCTGTAATGCTGAGCTATATACCCTGATCCGTAATGCTGAGCTATAAACCCTGATCTGAGATTCTGGGGCTGTATACTCTGTCCTGTGATGCTGGGGCTGTATACTTTTGACACTATGGATGGAAGCAAGTGGAATACAGGGGACGTGGGTGGATTCTATAAGGGGTGGGGCTTATGAGAAGTGTGAAAGGTCAAAAGGGAAGGGCACCCCTAATCCTAAAACTTCAGCAGCCACCACTGAGTAGGAACACAGTCAATTTCCAAGCAGAAAGAAACAGAATCCAGGTATTGATAGGAAACCTCATTTGTGGAGCACCAAGACAGAGAAGAAGCCAGGAACCTACCAAAGCTCCATCCAAAATAAGAGATCACTTTTGAGAAAACTATTATAGTATTTTTAACATGTCAATTGTTAACCAATAACTAAATGGTGACAGTCTGCAGACAGACACCGACTCCCTGTTGCAACCCTTTACAATAAAAATGGGGACAGTACAATTACAATACAGTTCAATACAGAAGGAATAGGAGGGCCCTGCTCATGGAGCTTACAATCTAACGCGTACCTTTTAATGCAGCTGCACAGCAGATGTAACATATAGCTTTTATTAAAAGCAATCTATTGTTTAGATTTGCTGGCATTTTAATTAACAGCAGAGGCCAATGGTTTACGCAGCCAATGAACGCATTTTGCACATGTCAATTTATAAAATGAAATGTTCATTATTGCAGTAATTAAGGCTGGGGATAGCTAAATGTTCCTGGAAAGAAGGAAAGCACACACGATAAGAGCATAGCCTGTGCTGTCAACTAAATACTAACTCTAGGTTCTGGTACATTGTGCATTGATGCATGATCTTTAATTTAAAAAAAAGAAGCCCACTGGATAGGATACAGTCAGCTATAATAACCAATCAAACCACTTTTTTTACACACCAATTTGTTAAGCTGATTTTTAATTGGCTATAGGGAATTCCATTTCAATGATCTCTAAACATTAATGGCCTAGTTCACCATTGTGACAAAATTCACTACGCAGTCAAAAGGGCCCCAGTACACTGTGAAGCTTTAAAAATTGGGAGTTTAATGTCAGGGTCATAACTGTAAGCCCTTCGTGGCTGAAAAACTATTTATGGAGAGAGGGAAACTGTCTTACCTGTGATCTGGTATGCCCCGTGCGTTGGATACATTCCCAGAACCACTGAAACGAGCGCTCTCCCTCTTTCAAGACCTGCATATGTGCCGTGCCCCCTGTCAATGCTCAGTGCTGGGGGAGAGAGAGTGCACTGCGCACATATGAGACTAGAAAGAGGAAGAGCGCTCCTTCCAGTGATGCTGGGATCATGCCCAACACACAATCCTCAAATAGGGGCACTTGTTCTGGTGACAGCTGTCTAGGAGGGGGATTTCTTCTCACTCTGAAGAGATTTCCTCTTACTTCCTGTTGTGTCTACACAACAGGAAGTGAAGGGAAATATCCCCAGTGGGACAGAGATGGGAATAAACCTGACAGAGGTTTTAAGCATTCTCTACTCAACTCCAACTGTGAAAAAAAAAGTCCTGGCTTAGACATCCTTGGGACATGCAGTTCTGGGCGCTGGGCAGCAAGTTATTTTTCCCATTTAGCCCTGCTGCAGGCAAACGGCAGGGTTGTAGCCGATGGTCGTCTCTCTTGCAAAAGCAATCCGTGTGACTAACTAGCTGCTGGATCACTTTTACAAGCAGTGAGAGGGGACTCCCCCCGTCCCATCTGGCATTTGAAAAAAAACAATCTTGGTATGATCAAATGTTTTTAAGGGCAGAAAGAGTACATGTCACATGCCTATTGCTGTCACAAGGGTTGTTTACACTCATTGTGGCACCATTAAAAGTGAGCAAAAAAAATTGAAAGTGACAGTGTAAGAAAAAAAAAAAAGAAAAAAGTTTAAACTTTTTTTTTTAAGGAAAAACACACGGTCCCACACACACGCAAACAGCAATCGTCCCACACCACACATGTGAGGTATCACCGCAAACGTCACATCAGCAGTAATTCTAGCACCATACCTCCTGTGTAAATCTAAAGATGTAAAAAAAAAATTGGGTTATGTATTGTGTCTTTTTGCAAAAGAATGCAAAAAAGTGCATTTTTTGCATTTGAAAAACAGCTGTGCAAATACAGTGCGACATAAAAAATTGCAACACCCACCAATTTATTCTCTAGGGCCTCTGTTTAAAAAATATATATATTGTTTGGGGGTTCTAAGAAATTTTCTAGAAATAAATAAAAGTCATAAAGTCACCATAAAGCCCCTTTCCTTTTTAAAAGCCCCAGACAATCCTAAAAGCACCTCTGTCTAATAAAAAAACACCAACCCTTCACATTTTCCATCCTGAGAATTTTTTTATGAGGAAAAGTAGATTGGGACCCCAATTTAGTCCCTTGGAGAAGTCTTTTTTTTTTTTTTTTTTTAATTTCCACACCACTGCATCGGGCTATTGAAATGAAATAATCTTTATTTAGGCTTTTTGATTCAACATATTGATGTGCTTTCTCTGGACTTTCCATAAAATACGTCCAAAAAGTACAATTGAGAAATAGCCTTTGATAGGGTAAATTCAGGATTCATGCAGGAGACCCTATCTCAAATAGGAGCCGTACCATCCGCCACCTACAGTTGTGAAATTCTGTGAAAATCCCCTCCACCATAAGCAAAATGGTTGTTTACTAGATTGTACGGAGCTTCTATCACGGAAGGTCAGTGATTCATGTGGCTCTTAAACCCAGCCAGGGCCTTTAAAACATCCCAGGAATCTCTTAGGGCATGTGAAGTTCCCATCCAGGTGACGGTATCACAGACAGTTCCCAAAATATAAAAGACTCACCATAGTGTGATAAATTCTTAAAATGTCATTTTAGGTATAAAAGGTTGCACTTACAACAAGGAGAACAAATAATCAAAATCCAGCCGGCTGGCTACCTGTGGCTACCCGTCCTTCCGGGATCTGAGAAGTGTAATGATGTCAGCACCTCTCTCTGCCCTACGCGTTTCATCATAAAATGATGTTGTCCATGCCCCATAGGGTGAAACGCCTAGGTAGAGCGACATGCTGATGACATCACACTTCTCGGATCCCGGAAGGACGGGTAGCCATGGGTAGCCAGCTAGGTGAATCTTGATGTTAACAGGATTATTTGTTTTATAAACCAATTATTTACTTTTATACCAAAAATAAAGTTAAGGATTTATTACACTATGCCGAGTCTTTTATATTTTGGGGAGCGTCTGATATCGTCACCTGGATGGGAACTTCACATGCCCTAAGATTCCTGGGATGTTTTAAAGGCTCTGGCTGGGTTTAAGAGCCACATGAATCACTTCCGTGATAGAAGCTCCGTACAATCTAGTAAACAACCATTTTGCTTATGGTGGAGGGGATTTTCACAACTGTAGGTGGCGGTCTGGCGGATGGTGCGGCTCCTATTCCACGATAGGAGGACCATGCATTCTGATATGCAACCATTTTGCCTGTGGTGGAGGGGATTGTCACAGTATTTCACAACTGTTGGGGGCGGATGGTGCGGATGCTATATCAGAACCTTCTTTTCACATTTGGGACTATTTTTCTTTATTGGTATTTGATTTAACACTTTTTAGCGCAACTCTTTGTATAAATTATATGTTTTAGGACTGTGCTATATCTCACAGTGGAGTTGGCGGCTTTGTTTGATGATATCATCTTTAGTTTTATGATTATTAGTGCAGTTTTGAATGTTTTTTTGTTTCTGTTTCTATCTCAAATAGGCCTTGGCCCCAATCTTCTTGACAGGAGTCACGAGTGTCTTTATTTACTAAAATCACATCAGTGAAAGATAAAGACCAAGAATTGGATTTTGGGGATAGCACGCTGTGTCAAGTTTTCATACAGAGTTACTATGGAAGGTAACAAAAAAGAAAAAAAGGAGATGTCAGCTGTCTGAGCTGCAGGGACTCATGTGACTCCTCAATAAAGTAAAAAATACAAATTTTGTGCTATGGTGCTGTACTAGGCCAACAAGTTCACCATGGCAAGAATGACCCAACATTGAACTCATCACCAGATATTTAACAATAAGCATTCAGAACCCAGGCATTTTCACTGGTACTAGGTCATCTGTTCAACATGTACTGTTCTTTCTTCCTTCTATTTTATAAGTCCTAATGGTAAATCTAATGGAGTATGAAAAAGGACTCCCACAGGAAAGTGAGTCATACGTTACATTGAGATGATAGACTGTCCATTATATAGCAGAGCATGTCCTATGAGATTTTATAGAACATCAGAGACATAAACTGTCAGGACCTCTCTGTGACACTCATAAAGTTGTATGTCACATGTTACTGTTGATAATAAAAGTGGTCATAGTCCTGGCAGGTAAAACTCCACATTACCATCAATACTTGTGAAGATCGGGATGTGCTATCCTGTGCTCTTAGCCAGGACACATCAAGATTTGTAGTTCTTAAAGAAAAACTTCAGCCAGGTTTGCAAAAAGTAAAACTCAGCTACAAGTAATGTGACTTCTGAGAAAACGGGTATTTACCAGCCCATGGTGCCCAGCACTGTCCTGGCAAACCTGAAACCTTCAGTATCGCCTTTGGTCCGATGTGCTCATCTTGGATTAAAGCGGAGTTCCACCCAGATTTTTTATTTTTTTTTTGGCATCCACTCTTTTAATACTAATTAGATGTTACCTTTTGTTTCTTTACTTTCAAACCGCCTAGTAATTATATGTATTTTTTACTCACAATTTTGTTTCTCTCACTGCTGGACTTTTCCATCTTAGGTGAGGGCACCTGAAGCCCATCCATAGTCTCCTGGCATCTCTTCCTGAAAGAAGTGCATGGTGGGTAACCATCATGCACTCATCGATCTCGGTCCACCTTAAATCGCGTAATTTCCTGTCTGGAAATAACATTTTACAGTACAGGGAAGCCCACTGACTCCTGGAAAATGATGAGTCACATCTCCCAGGAGGACAGGTGAAGCAGGAAGTGAGGAGAAGAGCCTCAGACCTAAAAGGGGCAGATTACAGAGACCACCTAGCAACAAGCGACTTTTTTTTCCCTTCAAAGGTAAGTCTATATAGGCAAAGGACTTGAATGATGTAAAAAAAAATTCTGGGTGGAACTTCGCTTTAAGGAGCTGGCTGTGATTCCTTATCTGTTCCAGCTGACTCCCCATTGAGCATGCATAAGATGCATGGATTGGAGAAGCCTGACCCTGACCCGAAGTCTCCTGGGATAAGCGACATCCCAGAAAGCTGCGGGTGGGAGAACCCAACAAATGTCATCCTTGCCTAAGTGAGAAATATAGCGAGGAAAGTTGAAAAATAGCGATAGGCCTCTAATGTTATCGTAATGGTATTGCCATTTTTAACTATTGATGTTGATGTAATTAACCTGGATGCCAGGCAGGATGCTTCTACACCCCAGAGGATCTCCACGGTCCCCTTGGCATGTAGTGTAATATATCAAAAATGATAATTGAAGATCCACAACACTGCTAAGAGGCTCAGATACAACTTTATTCTAATTCAGGGGAAAGTCCAAAGGTTATCTAATACATTTCGGGGGTACACAAATTCCCCCTTTATCAGGGCTTAATTGAACACAATGTCAATAGACTAGAAGAGAGTTGCCAAACCAGCTGCTGACAAGACCTGTACCAATTCTTGGATGCGATGCCTGTATTAGGTTAAATTTGTAGGCTCTCTTTCTTCTATTTTCATCTGGTGATCCAGCCAGTACGTTTTTTTTTTAATCAGAAACGCTCTCTTGCAGTTACAGGGACCATTCAACACTGACAGGAGTGCTCACAATGATCAGCTTTTATTTATATAAACTTTATTTTGTTTTCAAACATATGCATAACATACACAAACAGGGTTGTCCACTACTCATAGCATTCCAACAATAAAATTGAGGCATACATCACTGATCACTTACATAGAACCAAAAAAAAAAGGAAAAAAAAGGAAATGGTATATAACATAAAACAAACAGAGAATAAGGCACAATGCTGACTCCAAGATGTTCTATAGACTAGCCCAGGAGCCAAACCAGGAGTCAGGCCAACCCAGCAGGGAAGGGAGGCCACACTGACCACCGTATTAATCAGGGAGATAATTGTTGGGCCATAATATGGGAACACCACATGGGAGGGTTACCCATGATATCCATGATATGGTCCATCGCGAGCTAGGGGACACCTAAGCAGCCGAATAAGAATACCTTCTATAAAGTGAGCATTGGTTCTCCTCAAAATCTCACATGTGCAATATAAGAAAAATAAACACTCCAAAAAAAAAGCAAAAGGAGAGGGGGAAGTAAGGGAAGGTAGAGGGTTAGCGGACGCTTCTCACAACCACTGCAATTCTCAAGACCGCTCACACCGACAAACTTTTATTTATTTACAAAATGTATCCCAAAAGGACAAAACTGTTTGCTGTAACTGATTATAAAGTATTAACTGGAGTTCAGTAGTGTATTTAAATCTGCTAGTACATCCAACACTCACCCCCCCCCCCAGACTGACAATGCTTATTTCTACATTTCCCCCCTGTGCTCATTCATCCATAGTAGTGTACAGGAGGTATATTACTGGCCAGATCACCAGGGGAAAACAAAGGAAAAAGTTGAAAAAAAGGTAAGATGCAATAGATTACATTTTTAGTTTTGGATTTAATACCGCTTAAAGATCCATTTTATTTCTAGTCCATTCACTTTGTGTTCAATCAAGCCTTGATAAAGGGGGCATTTTGGAACCCCTAAATTCATTGAATACTCTTTAGGCTGTCCTCCTGACTTTTATTAGAATAAGGTTGTATCTGGACCTCTTTGCAGTGGTGTGGAGCTTTATTTTCCATTTTTACACTGAAAGCCAAGTGGACTGTGGAGATCCTCTGGGGTGTAGAAGCATCCTGCCTGGGAACCAGATTCATTGCATCAACATCAATACTTCAAGATGGCAATACCAATAAGATAACCTTACGGGTCCAGCACTATTTTTCTGGTGCCGTACTTCAATTTCCATTTTTGTTACATGAAGAATAAGGAAGTGGGAGCTACCTTATAGAAAGGGAAAAGTTAGTTTCCAAATGCGGTAAAGAGAGGGCCCAGATAATGCAATCTACAAAAGGAGAGTGATGGTCAGCTTTAAACATCTTGCATACCCCTGGTTGTGTGTGTGTGCGTTTATGTTTGCCCAGTACTATGTCAGGCTGAAAACAAACTTAGTGTGCTTGAGTGTCCTCAGTGTGCATGAGTGTAATTACCGGGCACAGTATGATTGATGTGCAAGATAATATTTTTCCCAAAGTCACCCAACTATCAAAAGTTCATCAGTTCTACAACCCGGAACCACTTGATTTGAGATCAGTAAAAGTTTAAGTTGGCTTATTGGTTCCTTAACCTCCTAAGTTTAAAAGCACAACTTCAGACAAAACCGACCCTTGCAGTGCCCCCTATAGACTGCAAGGGATAAATGCCCATTATGTCTGAGTCCAGATCTGTTCCAGCCGGACCCAGTACTCTCCTCTTCCTCTGGTGCACCGGCTTTGAGCTGTTCCTCAGCGTGATAACGCACATTGCAGACTATTTAATCTGCATTAAACATGGAGGAGGCAGGAGTGAGACCATGACAACAAAATGAATGAGCGCCTTTACAGAGGGTGTCGCTGGCCATACCCCCTCAGCTGAGTGCCTCCCGCTGTGACCGTTGGGGTTCCCTCATTCGGAGTACACTCTCACACATGTAAGTATGGGGTACCTACCAGGACCCCTGCTTTTGTACTACCATTTATTAACTATGCTGTGTTGCATACACTCACTTTGTCTATTTGTAGATGCCATGCGTCCACTCCTGAGGAAGCGAGCGGAGCTCGGGAAACGTGTCGAGTATAAGATGCATTGTGTATATTTCCATCATCTTTGTATTTATCTGTTTTGTACATGTCCTTGATTGTGAGCTAATATATGCCCACTGTGCAGAGGTTTTTGACCTTGGTTGTCCATAACTTGTTGTTTTATTATAAACAATAAAACAAGTACTTTATTTAAACTACTTGTATGTTTTTCTGGAACATATGTCGGCCTCACTCAAAGTCCCTTGGGCGCGTCTCTGTTCTTCCTTACAGAGATGGCTTGGTGGGACCAGCCACACTGCTAGAAGAACCCTTCTGGTCCTGAATGGGTCTCCAACTCTATCCAAAACTGAAAACTGAAGTGTTTTGGACTTGGATTCACCTTAAACTATACAGTGCCTTAAAAAAGTATTCATACCCCTTGAGGTTTTCCACATTGCCATGTTACAAACAAAAGTGTAAATGTATTTTATTGGGATTTTATGTGATAGACCAACACAAAGTGGCCCATAATTGTGAAGTGGAAGGAAAAGAAATGGTTTTCAACATTTTTTCTGAGTATCTGAAAAGTGTGACGACATTTGTATTTAGCACCCTTTACTCTGATACCCCTAACTAAAATCTAGTGGAACCAATTGCCTTCAGAAGTCACCTAATTAGTAAATAGAGTCCACCTGTGTGTAATTTAATCTCAGTATAAAAATGCAGCTGTTCTGTGAAGCCCTCAGAGATTTGTTAGGGAACCTTATTGAACAAACAGCATCATAAAGGCTAAGGAACACATCAGACAGGCCAGGGATAAAGTTGTGGAGTGGTTTAAAGCAGGATTAGGTTATACAAAAATATCCCAAGCTTTGAACATTTCACAGAGAACTGTTCAATCCATCATCCGAAAATGGAAAGAGTACACAACTGACACAACTGCAAACCTACCAAGACATGGCCGCCCACCTAAACTGACAGGCCAGGCAAGGAGAGCATTAATCAGAGAAGCAGGCAAGAGGCCCATGGTAACTCTGGAGGAGCTGCAGAGATCCACAGCTCAGGTCGGAGAATCTCTCCACAGGACAACTATTAGCCATGCACTCTGCAAATCTGGGCTTTATGGCAAGTGGCAAGAAGAAAGACATTGTTAAAAGAAAGCCATGAAAGTCCCATTTGCAGTTTGCGAGAAGCCATGTGGGGGACACAGCAAACATGTGGAAGAAGGTGCTCTGGTCAGATGAGACCAAAATTGAACTCTTGGGCCTAAAAGAAAAACGCTATGAGTGGCGGAAAACTAACAGTGCACATCACCCTGAACACACCATCCCCACCGTGAAGCATGGTGGTGGCAGCATCATGTTGTGGGGATGCTTTTCTTCAGCAGGGACAGGGAAGCTGGTCAGAGTTGATGGGAAGATGGATGGAGCCAAATACAGGATAATTTTAGAAGAAAACCTGTTAGAGTCTGCAAAAGACTTGAGACTGAGGTGGAGGTTCACCTTCCAGCAGGACAAAGACCCTAAACATACAGCCAGAGCTACAATGGAATGGAATTAGATCACAGCATATTAATGTGTTAGAATGGCCCAATCAAAGTCCAGACCTAAATCCAATTGGATCAGTGGCAAGACTTGAAAATTTCTGTTCGCAGACATTCTCCATCCAATCTGACAAAGCTTGGGCTATTTTGCTAAGAAGAATGGGCAAAAATGTCCTCTCTAGATGTGCATAGCTGGTAGACACATCCCCAAAAAGACTTGCAGTTGTAATTGCAGGGAAAGGCGAAGGCGGTTCTACAAAGTATTGACTCCGGGGGGCTGAATACAAATGCATGCCACACTTTTCACATATTTATTTGTAAAAAACATTGAAAACCATTTATCATTTTTCTCCGCTTGACAATTATGTGCCACTTTGTGTTGTTCTATCACATAAAATCACAATAAAATACATTTACATTATTGGTTGGAACATGACAAAATGTGGAAAATTTCAAGGGGTATGAATACTTTTTCAAGGCACTGTAACTAAAGACAACAACTGTGTTTTGTTTAAGATAGATCAGAGAGGGATTACAACATATGTCGGGTTTTTATTGATGTCTGTACCACCGTTGGGGAGATTCACCCTCTCCATTTGTCCTTTTTTACCATTATCAACAAGAGTGAAGGTGAAAGAAAATCCCAAATAGTGGGTTGTCACTAGAACAGGAATAGAGGGGAAGTTTTTTTTTTTATTGGGGACACTAGTTCTGGTGACAACCAGGGATTCGCTGACTTTGGGGAGATTTCTTCTCACTTCCTGTTTTGACTATTGAACAGAAAATTAAGGGAAATTTCTCCAGTGGGATAGAGATGGTAAAAAATAGCAGGGGTTATAAATCTCTTTTACACTATCCAAAAGGTTTGATCTTTAGTTCTACTTTAATAAAATACAAATACAATGTAAAATGTTCATAACATTTATATTTAAATGAACGTCTACCTTTTAGTTTTAGGTTTTACATATATATTTTAAATGGGTACAACACAGTTTTCAGTGGTGACAAGCACATGAAGCCTTGTGGACAAAAAAGGATTTGGAATTGCTGCTTGAAGAAACTGCAAAACTCATCTAGCAATCAGCACCGCAGACAGCTCCATAACGAACGTCATTATAGAAGATAATAATGACAATAACATATACACAAATGTCTGTATTTCTATGACATGTAATTATGTCAATTTATTTCTGTACTCCTTAGAAAAACACAGGACAGAGATGTAACCTACGCAGTTTATAAAGCCATGATAATTCACTTATAATTCTTCTTCCAGCAGAACATGTGCACCTGGATGATTCATTGTTTCTGAAACTTGTCTCCATATTTATTCAACTTGAATGCAGAACAAGTCATACTAAAAGCAGAGGTGGAAAAAACATCTTTCTGGAATTTAAGGGCCAGTTCACACCATAGAAACGCAGTCCGGATGCTTTTCTGCATGCGCGTTTCCGGTCCGTTCCGGTACGTTTTTGATGCATTTTTGATGCAGTCCAGTGCAGTTTTTTCCCCCCTTTTTTTCTTAGGACATGTGCATTCCAGTGCGTTTTTGGTGCATGTAGGTGCCTTTTTGATGCATTTTACCGCATTCCAGTACAGTTCAGTGCATGAAAAATGCAGCATGTTATACTTTTTTTTCTGGAGCTGGAATTGACTGCACTGGTGTGAACTATGCCCTTGGAAACCATATAACCTACTTTCCATGCATTTTTGATGCAGAATAAAAACGTACTGGACTGCACTGGTGTGAACTATGCCATTGGATACCATATAACCTACTTTTCATGCATTTTTGATGCAGAATAAAAAAGTACTGGACTGCATGTGGTGTGAACTGGCCCTTAATCATGAGAAATATTAGATTTGGATAAATAGAAGACGCCACTCCGATGGCTGTAAACAGGAAAGATTTGTGGATCTTTTTGTTCAAGAAAAGATAATAAAAAGTAAAAAAAAAAAAAACTTCTGCTTCTGCTCAAAATAAAAAAATGAAAGGTTATTTCAAAAAGCCCTATCAGCTCCTAGCAGATGGATGGGAAAAGTGAATTCAGAGAGAGATGCTTTTTTCTGGTTCTAAGATCTGTATAGATCAGGGGTGGCGAACAAGTTAGACACAAAGAGCCAAAATTTTAAACTGTGAGAGTCAGAGAGCCACACCACGCAGTGACCTGCCAAAACAGACAAACACTCACACAGAAGCGGCGCGGCGCGAAGCGGCGCGGCGCGAAGCGGCGCTCGAGGCGATCTCAAGGCGGCTTGCGAGGAGACTTCTATCATAGAAGTCAATGCAAGCTGCCTGAGATCGCCCAGAGAGAAACATGAAACTTGGCAAAGAGCCACAGTATATACAAAATATAATAAGAGGCAAAGAGCCGCATTCATTATGGCCGGGAGCCGCATGCGGCTCGAGAGCCGCGTGTTCGCCACCCCTGGTATAGATGGTGACTGCAGCTAGGAAATTAAAGTGGACCTATATTTAGATGTTAAAGCTATGTTAGCAGTCTTGTGGTGATGGATAAATCTACTGTCACAGAAGGATTAAATGACTTGCCTTTCCTGGAGCAAATGCTTCTCCAGACTCTCTCCAGTGCTGGCCTTGTGTTTGAAACCCCAGGCATTTGGGCATGTGATCTCTGTTGAAGAAGGATATCAGAGTTCATATTGGCTAATCCTTCCTTTTAGTAGTGAATGCATGACCGAATGACTACACTTTTAGACATGGGGTCAGCACAGGAGGGAACATGGAGCAGCGCTTTCTTTGGAAGAGGTAATATTTCAGCCTAATTCTCTTGATTTCTCTATCCATAGTAATAAAGCAACTTAAGAAGTCCCCACCTTGGACGGAACGCGTATAGGGGAGCAAAGCCGATGGCTCTGTGTTTAAAGTGATTGTAAAGTCTCATTTTTAGAAAAAAAAAATATATATTATACTTACCTGTTTTTAAACGCATACTGTTGGACAGGTTAATTTGGTTAGTCACAGCCTTAGATTTATCCCTGGCCCTTGTTTTTTCTGTGTGTTGCCCTCCAATGCTCCTTGCTGCAAAGGCCTGTTATAGGTGTAGGCAGTGGTCATTGTTTGGTATATTATACTTACCTCCTCTATGCAGTTGGTTTTGCACAGAACAGCCCAGATCCTCCTCTTCTCGGGTCCCTCTTTGCTGCTCCTGGCCCCTCCCTCCTATCGAGTGCCCCCACAGCCCACAACTTTCTATGGGGGCACCCGAGCTGAGTGAGAGCTCCGTACATCCATTCAGACAAGGAGCCCCCTCTCTCCCCTGATTGACAGCCGTGGGAGCCAATGGCGCCGCTGCTGTGTCTCAGCCAAACAGGAGGAGTGTCCCAGATGCCTTAGACATTTGTGAACATCGCTGGAGAGAGATGGGGCTCAGATATGTAAATAGGGGGTGCTGGGGGGGCTGCTACACACAGAAGGATTTTTATCTTAATGCATAGAATGCATTAAAGCAGAACATTAAACAGTTATTACATTTGTGAAATTACTTACGATTGAAGAAAAAATACAAATTGAATTTTCAGGAAGTGAGCTCTACAGTTCAAAAAATGCATCATGTATTCTGCCAGGGAGGCTCTGTTAGAACAGTGATAGCATCATATCCTCTTCTCTCTCTTTACACGATTCTCAAACTACATTTCCCATCATTATAGACAATTAATGATAAAAAGACACCTGAGTATATTAGTAATTGACTCTGTGGGGTAGCATTAAACCTGAGCCATCCTCCCACTTAAGCGGCCTGCACCTCAAGTATGGGTGTGGTTCCCAAGGCTACCAAAATAGCAAACACAAAGGGGGGATAATAGCGGCCCCCAAAGAAACCTTCTAGGAACACAATGGCCTTAAAAATTAACTTTTATTCAAAAAGTTTAAAAGCACCAGAGGGATATCCTACCTTCCTAAACAGCATCGGAAGTGATTTTCTAAGACTGCTGCGGTGGTGAGCTTATACAATCTAGTCTGCTTTATCACACAGTGAACTGCCTATATACTGGACTTGTTGTGCTTGCTTTTCATATGACTAGACTCACTGCAATGGAGAGCACCTGCTTTGAAATATACTCACATACTCTTGACTGAAATCCACTGTATAGTGGAAAGCTTTACTCAGGACACTGATCAAGTGGGTGTTTTTCCTCTATCATATTGAACCCTATCCCTGTATTCTGAATCGCCTTAACAGCTTGGGTGGATGTGATCCGCTGTAAGCGGGCGTTCCCATCCAGCATCTAGGTACAACGCCCAGCAACATCTAGCACATCTCTCCCTATCCATCCATGGACACTATTTAAATTTCAGCCACATCTGATACTGGGTATATTCATCATTACCCGGGTTTAATCCCAGGACAGCCATCAGGAAGAGTGTGATGTTCTCCTGTCACTTGCGATTCCACCCATGAGAGACTGTCATTTACCCAGCAATCCCTTATTTTGTGTGATGTGCTGAACGTGGTAGATGTATGTGTTTTTGTGCCAGCAGTACCCTGGTGCTTTGACAACGTTGTCAGTTTTTAACTGTTTGCTATTGTGATATAAATGCAAAGCATGTGTGTTCTCTCCCCTCCAGACACAACAATAGATGAACATATTTCCCTTACATACTTTATGTAATCATTACTGAACTGTACACACATCCCATAATGATATATTATACACACTGTACTCTGATATAATTGAGATCTTTCTAACAGCAATCAGAGCTGGTATGGTGTATGAGAACATCCTTAGCCTCAGAAAGAGCCGGGACATGATGCTTTACATCGGCATGTGATGCAAGTAAATGTCTACATGAGAAAAAAACAAAAAAGTGCAGCACTAACTTACTAATCAGTAACACAATAATGGTGGAATGCTCTAATGTATGGAAATCTCAATAAACTTCAATATTACCACAATACCAGTCTCTGTGATATGTAACATCACATATAATACACATCACACTAAAAATAAGACAAATAATGACTGAAAACTTTGCAGGGATGGTGGAAACCCCTCCTACAGATATTTGGCAGTGGATGGTGTTATCAATGCCGATATGTGCAGCCTCATCAGTGTTGCCTCAGCACAGTTTATCAGTGCCCAGAAGTGCGTTCTCATCTGTGCCCACCAGTGCAGCTTATCAGTGCCCATCAGTGCGGCTTTTCTGTGCCCATCAGTGCGGTCACACCAGTGCCCCTTATCAGTGCCTATCAGTGTGGCTTATCTGTGCCCATTTGTGCATCTTATCAGTGCTCATCAGTGTGGCTTATCAGTGCCCAATAGTGCGGTCACACCAGTGCCTATCAGTGCGGTCTCACCAGTGCAGCTCATCAGTGCCCATCAGTGCAGCTTATCAGTGCCCATGAGTGCGAGCTCACAGTGCAGCTTATCAGTGCCCACCAGTGCGGCTTACCAGTGCCCATCAGTGCGAGCTCACAGTGCGGCTTATTAGTGCCCATCAGTGCGGTCTCACCAGTGCTGCTTATTAGTGATCATCAGTGTGGCTTATCAGTGTGGGTATCAATGACAGATCAACCCCCCCAGCCCACCCGCCATCTCTCATCAATGAGAGAGCAGAGAACTCGGCTATGAGAGGTATTCCTGGTACGCCTGGCATGCCTGCTATGTGAAACACCACTCGCTATAACTTCCCTGCTCCCAAACCCGCATTGTGATAGACAGCACAGAGCGCACTGTTCCAATGTGGGTCTGGGAGGAGGGAAGTTACAGCGAGCTGTATTTCGCATAGCAGGCATGCCAGGCAAACCAGGAATACCTGTCATAGCCAAGATCTCCGCTCTCTCATTGATGAGAGCGGGCGGGCGGGGTGGTGCTGGCAGGGAGGAGGAGGAAACCACCTCCATGGGCGGCACAGACCCCCTCCACCCACTACAGCCGAGCAGGTAGAAATAGAAATCCCTTCTCAGCTTGGAGAACTACAAGTGGGCAGTTACAAGGCTGGGAGTACAGGAGAAATATCAGCCAGCGGTCTTGCAAACAGGAAATCACTTGGCAATAACGTTTTTTCAGCAGGTTCAGCAGGCTATTGCAGAGGAACTACAGAGCTCAGCATAAGATGGATGGAATAGTTGGTGGAGATCAGCAACAAGGACAGTTCTGCTTTAAGATAAAAAAAAACCTTCTGCCTTTACAACCCCTTTAATGCGCTCCATACTAGCACTGATTACAGTGCCTTATTCTTTGTTTTCAATCACAGCAGGATTAAACAAAAATTTAAACAGAGAACATTAAGGTCTTGCTTTTCTCTATCTTTATATGCATGTACACTATATTACCAAAAGTATTGGGACGCCTGCCTTTACACGCACATGAACTTTAATGGCATCCCAGGCTTATGCCTCGTACACACGGTGTAACGGTCATAAAACCGCACGTTCAACTTTTGCCCAAAATCGGCTGTTGGCTGTCATACTGACAGGAGTCAAGTAATCGTTCAACAAAGCCAAACGTAGTGACGTGTTACGAGCGTATAAAGAGGAAGTTCAGGTGAATGTGATTTGTGAATTAGGAACTTAGGTTTACTCAAACTGACACTTCCGGCGTTCCTGACTTCTGAGCATGTGTGTTTTGTACGTACATCTTTTGTTGGGCCAACTTCTGTACACACGAGTCAACAGTCGTACAACAGCTTGTTGGCCAACAAAAGTTTTCTAGTCTGCTCAGCCAACTTCTGTTGTACAACTGTTGAACATCGGCTGATGTAATCGAGCGTACCAACGGTCGGATTATAAACAACGGTTGCACCGCGTGTATGGGGCATTAGTCTGTAGGGTTCAATATTGAGTTGGCCCACCATTTGCAGCTATAACATCTTCAACTCTTCTGGGAAAGCTGTCCACAAGGTTTAGGAGTGTGTCTATGGGAATATCTGATCATTCTTCCAGACGCCCATTTGTGAGCTCAGGCACTGACGTGGACGAGAAGGCCTGGCTCAGAGTCTCCAATCTAATTTATCCCAAAGGTGTTCTATTGGGTTGAGGTCAGGAATCAGACCAGTCAAGTTTCTCCACCCCAAACTTGTTCATCCATGTCTTTATGGACCTTGCTTTGTGCAGTGGTGCGCAGTCATGTTGGAACAGGAGGGGCCATCCCCAAACTGTTCCCACAAAAGTTGGGAGCATGAAATTGTCCAAAATGTCTTGGTATGCTGATGCTTTAAGAGTTCCCTTCACTGGAACTAAGGGGCCAAGCCCAACCCCTGAAAAACAACTCCACACCATAATTCCCCCCTCCCTCCACCAAATGATTTGGATCAGTGCACAAAGCAAGGTCCATAAAGACATGGATGAGTGAGTTTAGGGTGGAGGAACTTGACTGGCCTGCACAGAGTCCTGACCTCAACCCGACAGAACAGCTTTGGGATGAATTAGAGTGGAGACTGCAAGCCAGGCCTTCTTGTCCACATCAGTAGCTGACCTCATATATGCACTTCTGGAAGAATGGTCAAACATTCCCATAAACACACTCCTAAACCTTGTGGACAGCCTTCCCAGAAGAGATGAAGCTGTTATAGCTGCAAAGGGTGGGCCAACTCAATATTGAACCCTACAGACTAAGACTGTGATGCCATTAAAGTTCATGTCTGTGTAAAGGCATGTGTCCCAAAACTTTTAGTCATATAGTGTACCTTTGCTCTGATGATAGGATTTCCCTATGTTTGTGCTGACAATGAGAGAGGATAAGGTGTGAACGTCAGGAGATTTAACCCTTGAAGGGGCAAGCGCTTTATGACCTTACTGCATAGGTGTGCGCAGCCTATTGCATTAGGGTGTGCACCACAAAGCGCAAACAAACATAAGTGTGTGTGTGTGTGTGTGTGTGTGTGTGTGTGTGTGTGGTTTTGTATATATGTCAGTAGGACAGAGGGCAGTGTCAGTAGGGCAGAGATAGGTGTCAGTAGTTTATTTTTATTATGTTTATTTATTTTTAGAATTTTGTTTTTATATCATTTTTTACAATATTATATTTTATTTATTTTTTTTTACATTTTTATTTAGGAGCCTTGCTGGAGGGCTTTGGTGAAATATCAGGGGTCTAAACTGAGACAAAGAAAGAGACTGAGGACAGAGATTCCCCAGTCCCTTTCTCTGCAGCCAGGCAGCAGGGGGAATCTGCACAGTACAGGGTGATTAGGGTGTGCACAGGCACACCTTTCACCCTATGTGCGCATTCCTATGCCTTGCTGGTAATAGGGGGGTCATATCTCAAAGGGTGAGTGGCCATTATTTCACCTTTGGTGGAGACACAAGCAGTACTTTTTATTTTAAGCAAGATGTCACAGTGGTGAATGAGTATCTTGGACTTTACTGTGCGACCATAATTTGTGGACTTGTATATGTATTTGATGAGATTTGTGATTAATAAGGTTGCTCTACACTGTATTGATTTTAGAGTTTGTTCAAAGTGTGGTGAAATCACTTTTTGTGTGTTTAGATGGCAACCTATTTCTGTATGTATTGATTTTTTTTAAAACGTTTTGACTTTTTTTTGATAATTTGGTTGCGCTGATTAATTTTTGATCCACGATGGCTATAAAGCGCGTCTAAGGTCAACATTTAAAATCGTAAATTCATTTCCACATTAATATGAGCAATCCTGAAGTTTGTAATCTTGTGATGATCCCCACACATTTACTTCCTGGAATTTTGTGATATGTGTTCACTATGCACTTTGTCACAGAATTCACAGAGCCTACCTTCTGAACTATAGAGGAGCTGAAATCAGGAGTTTCAGGAGGTGGAGTCAGTCCCAGAATCACTGCTTGCAGGCAGCAAGGTACCATGGGATATGTAGTCCTTAGAAATGGACCGTAAACAGCAGGGGAGAAGTTGAAAAGCATGCAGGGAATCCAGGAAGTTGTGGAAAGAGAACTAACAGACAGGCATAACTTACAACATGAAAGGAGATAGCAATTGAGTATATACATATTTTTTTTTTAAAAAAGGACAAAAGCAATGGCAAAACTAGAAAGTCAGAGAAGGCGGAGCATATGAGATTGGCAACAAAGATTCCAATATTTGAGGTGATGGTTTGGCCTAATATTAATTTCTAGCATAAAGAAATTTGAACAGTGATTTGTTCAAAAACAAATTTGAAATGTGTTAGAAAATAATGTTAAATGCTCTTCAGACTCCATTTACAAGGGACGTTATTTCAACCTCTTTTGAACAATTTTTTTTTGACAGCTAGAAGCCGGCATCTAAAAAACGGCCGTTTTGCTGCATTTAGCGGCGTTTGGCCGCGTTCGCGTCTAGGAGCATTTTTAAAAAAAAATTATTATTTATTTTTTTTAAATGGAAACAGCTGTAAACAAAACGGTCCTAGATGCAAGTTACCGTGTTTAGGCGCGTTTACAAGCTGTTTGGCATTCCAAATGCCTCTAAACTGGCATTTGAACCCATTTTTTTGCGTTCCAAAAAAAGCCTTTAAACTCAACTGCCTGGAAACAACCTTAAGCGACCCTGTGTAAATGTACTGATAAGATAACAGAGGAAAGTTCTGGGGCAGCTGAAAAAAACACCCAAATGCCTCAAAACGTCTGTTTACCAGCAGCAGAGTAAATGAGGCCTTAGATATACAGTATCAACAAAATGACTGACACTTGGGGACTAAAGCACAGATATGTTGGATGCATAGCGCAAAGGCAAGGAGAGAATACTAAATAAATTACACTATTACAGAAGAAAAGAATATGAATGACCCCCAAAGCCCCCCATCTGCACATTTGGCATTTTGGCACCATTCACACTGCTCTACTACTTTCTCATGCAGTTCCAAAGCCACTAACTATAACAGAACATAGATTTCTTTGCATTCTGCTAAATCATAAATGTTTTAAAATTGCTTAAAGGAGTTGTAAAGTCTCAGTAAAGTCTCAGGACAAAACCCTTGCACAGAGCAGGTACGTTTGACATGTTTGTTATTTAAAAAAAAACAAAAACCTTTACAATCACTTTAAAATATAACTTTTTACGTGATTAAAACTCCAGGCAGTTTTTTGCCATCTGTTTAATACTGGAGACCTCTTTTATAGCTGTCGCTGAAACAAGCATCTCCATTGGAAGATTTCACCTCTTTCTGTTGAAAACTGAAAATGTTGGCTTTTCCCATCACACTCTGTTGCAGTGACTATGGACAATGATCACGAGGACAAATGGAGAAAGTAAATTTGGGGCCCTATGTGTTCAGGGATGCAGGTCAGGGTGCATTAAAACACTGGAAGAAACGTTCTGCTCCAAGACAGCCCCATTTGTAAGATGCCTTTGGATTCACACTTGTGAAAGTACAAGCCTGGCTTGCTATACCTTTGATACCCAATGTGTCTAGCCTTTCTGAGATGTGCATTGCTTCGGTAACATAATGATGGATGACTCTACTCCAACTGTCCCTCAAGTTACAATCCTCTAAATATCTGACAAATGTTAATATGTTGGATTATCACAGCAGATGCTGGAAATGCAGAAGGAATATGACTGGTAAGGCCATTTTCACATGGGCGGCTGTTCTGCCGCTGTTAAAAGCATGTTAGTTATTTTGAAATCCCAAGACTCCAAGGACAATGATCACTTGCAGCTTTACATTGCCATTAGTCACCATTACGTGCGTTTACATGCGGCTGCGTTTAACTGCAGTGGAACATTCTTGCCCTTTCTGATGTGCTTCCTGATTTTCTGTGCTGGTTGCCGCTGCTATCTACAGGTGACACAGTGCACTGCGATTACCTGCAGTTATGTGCAGATAGCTGCAATACATCGTTCCTGGACGCAGTCAAATGTATTTTTTCTAATCGCACAAAACCTCATGTAATGAAACCATTGCTAAATGCAGTCAGTCAATGGGGCCATAGGAAAGCATTGTCTGAGTATAGCTGCGGTAGATAACTTCATCTATCTGCAGCTAAAAGCTGAATTCTATCCGTCCGTGTGAAAGGAGCCTTAATGTTTTACAGCAGCATCTTTTGACCATTGTGACATGGTGATGGGTCAGTGCTATATATGAGCATGCCTAACACAATCACTCACTAATCAAGCAAAGAAAATGATTAGATAAGCGTGACGCATTAATGGCAGAGTAGACACCCCCTCACTGAACGGCAGAGGTGAGGATCTGGGTGATCCCAGCCTTAATCACAATGCTCATTATATGCCGGAGCTAATGTATAGTCATTATGGACTGAAAATGGCAGAATTAGATAATACTGTACTTTATTTTAAGACATGAAGAAGCTAGTTCTTTTATTAAACAGAATTTTCATCATTAACCCCTTCAGGGTATAAGCTGCACATACAGGATCCATATTACAGGTCAGATTAAATATTTCAGAAATATCCAAATCATTTTAATAAAATATCAATAGTGTGCAGGTTGCTGGGTATTTAATTTGACTGGCTAATGCAGTGGAATGTAATACTGAAAGCCCAACCCCAAGAAAAACTAAAACAACAAAAAAATTCTGTTTAATTAAAAAAGAAAAAAAAAAAAAAAAAATCACATATCCAATCCAGTATACCCTCTCACACTCTGGGGGTATACTCCTTGACCTCCTGTACAGATATGCCACAGGGCTCTGGATGAACAGAAGTACAAATCCTTTGGCTAGTAATACAGATACCCTTATAAGAAGTTCCTCTTTTTATCTTTCAGATTGCCTGGAATTCAGCTTTAAAAAGTCCATAGTGAAGTTCCGTGGCTCTCGTGCTGATACAATGACTTCAGTGCTTTGAGAACAAGTATGCCAGCTAAGAGTTCAGAATTTGCTCTGGAGACGCAAACAAGCATATAGACCTAGAAAATCAAAGTATTGAAGCCAGACACGGCCAGGCAACTAGCTTTGATTGGAGTCATCAATGGCAGACTCAATTTCTTTTAGTGAAGAGGTATCAATTAAAGTCCATCTCTATTTTTCATTTTTTAGGTTAGATAGAGTAGGGAAGGTTTAAGAGGAATTCCAGGTATGAATATTTTCTGCTTCAATAGATTTTATTGTTTTTTGACCAGAAAAATATCATTAAGAGCTACAAAATAGGAAACTAAGATCATTACTGTATATACAGTCATGCTCATAAGTTTACATACCCTGGCAGAATTTATGCTTCCTTGCCCATTTTTCTGAGAATATGAACGATAACACAAAAACATTTCTTTCACTCATGGTTAGTGTTTGGCTGAAGCCATTTATTATCAATCCACTGTGTTTATTCTTTTTAAATCATAATGACAACAGCAACTACCCAAATGATCCTGCTCAAAAGTTTATATACCCCAGTTCTTAATACCGTGTAATGACAGCTTGAAGTCTTTTGTGGTATTTGTGGATGAGGCTCTTTATCTTCTCAGATGGTAAAGTTGCCCATTCATCTTGGCAAAAAGCCTCCAGGTCCCTGGAAATTCTTGGGCTGTCTTGCATGAACTGCACGTTTGAGATCTCCCCAGAGTGGCTCAATGATTTTGAGGTCAGGAGACTGAGATGGCCACTCCAGAACTTTGACTTGGCCTTGTGTTTTGGATCATTGTCATGTTGGAATGTCCAAGTACGTCCCATGCGCAGCTTCCTGGCTGATGAATGCAAATGTTCCTCCAGTATTTTTTGATAACATACTGCATTCATCTTGCCATCAATTTTGACCAAATTTCCTGTGCCTTTGTAGCTCACACATCCCCAAAACATCAGCGATTCATCTCCGCGTTTCACAGTAGGAATGGTGTACCTTTCATTATAGGCCTTGTTGACTCCTCTCCAAATGTAGCGTTTATGGTTGTGGCCAAAAAGCTCAATTTTGGTCTCATCACTCCAAATGACTTTATGCCAGAAGGTTTGAGGCTTGTCTCTGTGCTGTTTGGCCTATTGTAAGCGGGATACTTTGTGGCATTTGCCTAGTAATGACTTTCTTCTGGCGACTCGACCATGCAGCCCATCTTTTTTCAAGTGCCTCCTTATTGTATATCTTGAAACAGCCTGTTTTCAGTTATTTGTGGGTTTTTCTTTGCATCCCGAACAATTTTCCTGACAGTTGTGGCTGAAATTTTAGTTGGTCTACCTGACCGTGGTTTGGTTTGGCAGAACCCCTCATTTTCCACTTCTTGATTAGAGTTGGAACCCTGCTGATTGGCATTCTCAATTCCTTAGATATCTTTTTATATACCTTTCCTGTTTTATACAGTTCAACTACCTTTTCCCGCAGATCCTTTGACAATTATTTTGCTTTCCCCATGACTCAAAATCCAAAAACGTTGGTGCAGTACTGGATGAGAGATGCAAGGGTCCGTCAGGAGTCCATAAACTCATTGACCTTTTATACACACACACGCACACACTAAAAGCATAGAGATCACAGGTGAGGATGGTGTCAGGACCTGTGTCCTTGCTTGGGTCACCTGCTGGTGGCAGCATTGAGAAAACCAAGTGGTGTAGTTCTGGTGGCCACCAGCGGGTGTCTCCCAGGAGATTGAGCTCATTAAGCTGCACCTGATGGGTCTGCTGGGACTATATAAGCCCGCCTTACTCCCTGTCTCATTGCTTCAGTGTTTTCCCTGCAAGCTGTGTCCATGCCTGAACCTGACCTGACCTGCTCTGCTCTGATTCCTGATCTGCGATCCAGACCCAGAGACTTGATTCCTGAACC
>BLSH010160854.1:2308637-2370004 GCA_018402905.1 Glandirana rugosa | reverse complement strand
ATGAAGTCGGAGGAGAGACGAGTCTGAAGTCCGGGCTTCCTATCCGACTTACCCTCTGGTCTCTTATTCGCGCCCGCCCTCTACGTAGAGAGGGAGGTGACAGAGAGAGGGGGGTGAGAGGGAGGGGGGAGACAGAGAAAGAGGGAGGTGACACAGAGAGAGGGGGTGACAGAGAGAGAGGGGAAGGTGACAAAGAGAGGGGGTGACAGTGAGAGAGAGTTGACAGACAGAGAGAGGGGGTGAGAGAGAGACCCCTAGCCCTGTCTGCAGTCTCTCTTGTGCCCCCATGTACCAGTCCCTGTCTGCTGAAAGGTGCTCAGTCCAGTACCTTTCAGCACGATGACCAGCAGCAGGCAGGACCCGTTTTCCTGGTCACGGAGGTGCTCTGCTCCTTTCAGCAGATCTCTGTGAGGTGGAGAGGCCCCTGGCTGCCTGCATCTCCCGCCCGCGCTTATTCTCTGGTCTCCCATTCAGCCTATCCTTCGGGCCTGAAGTCTGAGCAGAGAGGAGGCTGAAGTAGTCCAGGGGCTCCAGGCTCTGGCAGTTGCCAGGGGTGCCTTGCACGCATCTTCGGAGGTAGTCTCCCTCCTGGGCTATTGGCGCTTGCCCCGCCCTCACTGCTCTCCTTCCCCGCGGCCTCCATCTCCTGGGCTGCCCTGTCTGATTGTTTTGATTCTGGGCTGGGAGTGGCTCAGGGAGTGGTTGGTGACTCGCAGGTAGTAACACCTCTCAGTTACCTCCCCTTTCTGCTTCTAGAGGGTTCTAGAAGAAAGGGTATGGAAGAGGGGTGGAACTGCTTGAGGTTTTTGGGAAGCCCTGACCAAACCCCAATCTAAATTGGCAGGGGGCAGGCCTTCTCAAATACTTGGGGTCAGCCCAGCCAGGGAGGGGAGTTTGGGTGGAAGAGATGGAGATGGAGTAGTACGGAGGCTGTCGGGGTCTTGAGGGAGCCCCCAGTCTTGGGGGGGTGACTTCGGCCTGGGGCTCGGATGCTCTCGGGATTGCGTGGTCATGCAACACTGTACCCAAAATACAATTTGTGTCATTTTTTGCCCACAAATAGAGCTTTCTTTTGATGTTATTTGATCACTGCGTTTTTTAAAATTTTCTGCGCTATAAACAAAAAAAGACTGACAATTTTGAAAAAAAAAAAATATATTTTTTACTTTCTGCTATAAAAAACACATCCAATAACAAAATTTTAAAAATCTAATTTATTCATCAATTTAGGCCAATATGGATTCTGGTGAAAAAACAAAACAAAATAAGCGCATACTGATTGTTTTACGTGAACATTATAGCGTCTACAAACTATGGTTAAAGTATGTAAAGTCTAATAAAAGATGGAGTTCAGATTTAAAGCCACCCTATTCTATAGCAACCTATAAGGCCCCTTTCATACTGATGCGCTTTTGTAGCTGCAAAGCGCATCAAAAACACAATAAAAATATTTCCCTTTAAAATCCTATGCAACTCTTGACATAAGTACACTGCAGGTGCGGTGAAGGTTGAAAAGTCCTGCGTGCGGCATCTTTAGTGTCCTGTTTCAAAAATACATAAAATATGCATCGCCAATTGATTTCTATAGGGCGGTGCTCATGGGGAAAGCACCTGCTGTGTGTTTTTGGTGCGTTTTTGGAATCACTTGTCCAAGTCCAAGTCGGGAATCCAAAAAAAAACACACTAAAAACACATTAAAAAACGCATTACAAATGAGTTTTTGCAAAACACATACTGGGTTTTTAAGCACACCAGTGTGAAAAAGGCATTTAAGTATGCCTGACACACAAAAAAGGTTCTGGTTACCTGGCTGTGTCTGGCTACATTTCTGAGTCACAAACCTGCTGGTGCTCCCATGCAGCAAATGAAAGCCATAAAAGTCGTTTCAAGTCAATGACTCAGAATTGTATTGATAAATTCTCAGCTTGATGGTCAGCCAAAAACTAGCATTTTTATAGAAAGGGATCCACAATAGTAGCCTACATGAATCTCTAGTATTCCTTCTATTTACAATAACACATAATTAGAAATGTCATTTTAGGCTCAGCTGAAGAGATTCACTCTCTGGCATAAAAAAAAAAAAAAAAGTTGTGCCCAGGACAGAAAGTGACAGCAACACAGACAAGGAAACCGCTTCTTTTTTTAAAAGTTAATATATAATGCCCCATACACACAATCCGAAAATCAGACAACAGATCGACTTTTTTCGCTTGAAAATTAATAGGTTAATAAAGTTATGAAAACCCTCGTATGACAGAATAAAAATTCGGAAGTGATGTAATGTGCTGTACAGTGTTGCCAACCTCCCGCAGTGTTTTTTACTGGCAAAACATGGAAAATTTACTGGCGGAGCACATTTTTTACTGGCAACCTGAAAAATAACTGAACTCCTATTAAAAACTAAGACAATTCATCTTTAAACACAACATGGAAACACTGACAATACCCATATCAAGTAGTTTGCCTGGTTTACACTTAAAAAGTCATCACAGCATGACAAATTATCAGACCCTGATATTTATAGACAGTTGTAAAAATCACTGATTTTTACAAACTGTCAGTAAATTTACTGGCGGTTGGCAACACTGGTGCTGTAGTGTATTTGTATTGTATTTTTGGACAACTGCACTGATTAAATGAAAATCATACAATCTGGTATTGTACGAAAATAAAAATTGTGTTTGCTCCTTTGGATAATGTCAGATGAACTGTCGTGATTGGCTCTCGAAAGCTGTGTACTAATGATCAGATTAATGTACGATCACTTTGAATGCCATATTTGTCATCCAATTTTCAGATTGTGTGTACGAGTTATTACTGCTGTAAAGTATTTGAATAGAGTGGTAAAGAGTTGGTATCCTTGTCTGTTTTTTTATTGCTGTCTGTGTCCCCATTAGGGAGATTCAATATTCCTAGATGTCTTGATCACAAATGTCAGCGGGAACAAAAATAAATACAACATTTTGAGTTGGGATAATAAACAAATTTTTGCATTTCATTTCTTCCAATGTGAACACTTGTTCCCGTAACAAGTAAGAGGGGATTTTCCTTGCATTGGAAATGTATCTGCTCACTTCCCATTCAGTGGACAGGACAGGAAGTGAAGAGAAATCTGAGACACTGTTGGCGAAATAAAAAAAAAAAATTGACATTGACCACTAATGTAATGGGGATTTACACTGACCACTAATGTAATGGGGATTTACACTGACCACTAATGTAATAGGAGCATTCACAGTAATCACCAATGTAAGGAGGGATTTACACTGACCACAAATATAAGGGGGTCTTTCACACTGGCCACTAGTGTGAATGAAAGGATTGTACACCAAGCTCCAATGTAATGAGAAGATTTACACTGGCCACCAATGTAACAGACATTTAGCCTGCATTCACTTTTCTGTGTGCCGGGAATGCATGCAAAATAGCTTTCCTGACAACACAGAAATGTGCTGCCCTTTAGCAAATACACAGGAGTGCCATTAATTGTTAAGATGTGCGTATTCACATGCACAAGAATTCCCGGTGCTGTGGCACCATGCTATTTTGAAAAAGGGTTCCACCTCCAATTTGCTTACCTTTGCAGAACAGGCTGATGGTAGACTTAATGAACACAGTTGTAGGCAGGACTTTCAAGCATGCCTCTTTACCTCCCCAGTGGGCAGCATTCAGCAAAGGGGATGGTGAATATGATCTCAGGGGGGCATGATATACATATGAATGCCGCCTCTATTTACATATCAATACAACCGGTCCATGGCGATTTACAAATTAATGCTGCTATTTGCATATCATTGCAGGTTATTTACATGTAAACACAGGGCCTGCAGGTGAATCAGCTGTACACGGCAATAGGGCAGAGCTGGGCAGCATTAGTAACAGAACTTCACATTTTGGGACACAGGACTAAAATGTCAAGGGGCGAGGGAATTTAAACTGGGATAGTTGTCAAATATGAAGCAGCTGCTTTGGGCCCCACAACAATGATGGGGCCCAGGGCCCCTTTTGCCCTGCCTTAAAGATGGCCCTGAAGGTAAGTTATGTCCCATGTGCTGATCTTTTATTTAAGGTAAACTTAGGCTTTAAGTTATATGTTCCCCTGTTCCAGGTTTTCCCTCACTTTCTGCCTGCTATAACATGGTCTACAGAACAGGGAGCGAAGGGAAAACTCTCCAAAAGGAAGCCCCTCGTAGCCATAAAATCTGACAGAGGTTCCTTTCCCAATTCTTCACATAACCAAAAAAAAAAAAGTTTGAGGTATAAATGCATAAAAAAATATATATCCTTACCCAAATCTGCAGCTTCACCCTCTTGTCATTTCGGTAAACGGTCTTCACCTTGAAGTCAATTCCCACCGTGCTAACAAAGGCAGATGTGAACGTATCATCGGCATACCGGAAAAGAAAGGAGGTCTTCCCCACGCTGCTGTTCCCAATGATCAGTAGTTTAAACATGTAGTCAAAGTTTTGGTCCGAGACATCTCTATGCCCATATCTCGCATCTGTGGCTGAGGCCATCTGCAACACACAAAGTCAGAAATCACAAGCTGGGGGGGGGGGGCTATGAATCCCGCACAGAAAGCAACTACAGAAGATGCAAGTTGCAATAAGAGGTGAGGTTTAAAGGGAGGGCTAAACAAAGTAACTGAAGCATGCCAAGACATTCCTCACGTAGGGTGCAGATCTCCACATAGGAGTGAGAGGAATGCGATACACGGCCCAGCTACAGCTATACAAAAACACTGGAATACCTTCTATTATTCTACCATGTCAAAGACATTCTGAAATGAATATTGCCCATTCTGGTAAAACCACACATGAAGGTATTATTACTGCAACATTTGGAAACCAGTTGACATTCATGTTTAGGAAGTGGCAAAAAATTGAAAGTGTATAGAAACCCAAGAACAAAGATTTACTATATTGCAGCTCAACAGTTCTTAGATGAGGTGACTGTATTAGATTTCTTTTTATGTAGATTTACCCTTTATTTTCATCTGGTGATCCTGCCAGTACCACAGTTCCTGTCTTGGGGTGACAACGCTCACTCATTGTACTGTATCTATGGAGGAGCTTGTAGAGTGATATAGCCACTCTACAACTACCCACCTTTTGGCACTTGCTGGGTTCGTTCTGTGATATGTTCAAAGTAATTCCATTTTCATCAATTTTGGTAAATATAGTTTTTATTTTTACATTTGTATACATTATCCTTTTGGAAGCCCCTCTGTATGTTTTAGTCAACATACAGTATCTCACAAAAGTGAGTACACCCCTCACATTTTTGTAAATATTTTATTCTATCTTTTCATGTGACAACACTGAAGAAATGACACTTTGCTACGATGTAAAATAGTGAGTGTACAGCTTGTATAATAGTGTACATTTGATCCCCCCTCAAAATAACAACACACAGCCATTAATGTCTAAACTGCTGGCAATAAAAGTGAGTACACCCCTAAGTGAAAATGTCCAAATTGGGCCCAATTAGCCATTTTCCCTCCCCTGTTACAAGGTCTCAGGTGTGAATGGGGAGCAGGTGCGTTAACCTCCCTGGCGGTATGATTAATTCAGATTTTTGGTGCTGAAAGCGGTACGATTATTTTGCATGAAAATTTGGTGTTTTATATTGTAGGCCGGTAATTCTTAGGAATAACTCACTTAAATCTGTCCAAACAAGAGTCTAGTAGACATCCCGGGTATGAAAAAGTTTGAAAAATAAAATCATAAATTATAATATAATAAAGAACTATAAATAATTATCAGAAATAATAACGTAATAGTAATAAAATGTATTCAATAATGTAATCAAACCAAAAACACTGAAATTTGCTCATTTGCAGAATTGTCGCTGTCGTCACTTTCAGTTTCTGATGATAAATTTCCCCAAAAATCAGTATCACTCAATTCTGCAAATGATTCTTATTAACTATCGCTGTTTTCTAGCTGATCAGAAACCACTTTTGACGCAAAGGGACACTTTTTGGTTGCTATGGACATTCTCATGTTTCCAGGCAGAAAGAATGACATTTATTATATAAAAGTGCATGCAGGGCACTGGGCAAACCACTAGGGACAAAGGGGATGTGAAATGTTTTCATATAGTAATGTAATCTGTAAGATTACAGTGTACTGTATGTGCTGTGTGTGTTTCACTTTTTGAATTTCCCGCCGGTCTCCGTCCCCGTGCGACGCGCCGCTCGCAGGGAACGGAGCCCGGCACACAGGAGTCATCTGGCGGCGGACACAGCTCGCAGACACGGCGGGGGACATCGCTGGATCCAGGGGACAAGTTGAGTAGCGCTGCCTGGATCCAGCAATGCAATCCCGAGTGTGGCTCGGGGTTACCGTTCTTGGTACTGAAAATCCACCCCGAGCCACACTCGGGAACACCGCCAGGGAGGTTAAATTTGGTGTTATCTCTCTCACTCTCTCATACTGGTCATTGGAAGTTTAACTTGGCACCTCATGGCAAAGAACTCTCTGAGGATCTGAAAAATTACCAGTTACACTTACCGGTAACGGTGTTTCTGGGAATTCTTCCAGGACGGCACAGCTGAGAGATGACTGGTCTCACCTGGACAGGAAACACAATCAAGAACAGAGTTTAAAAGGCCCCACCCTCCCTCTGCCCCTCAGTTGAGACAAAGTATTAGCCCACACCAGTGCAGGAGGGTATCCTCTGTGTAGACAGACAACACCAACACATAAGGGAAGTAGGCCTGCCGTCCTGGAAGAATTTCCAGAAACACTGTTACCGGTAAGTGTAACTGGTAATTTTCTCCAGTCATTCTTCCAGGACGACACAGCTGAGATGATGAGCAAGGAGCTCAGGCCTACCTTTAGGGCGGGCCCACTGCCTGCAGGACTTTCCTGCCGAATGCCAGGTCCTGAGGTGATAACAACTCCACCCTGTAGTGCCTCAGGAATGTGTTCTGGCTTGTCCACGTGGCTGCTTTACAAATTTGGTCAATCGAGGCGCCTGCCTTCTCTGCACAGGAGGTTGCCAGAGACCTAGTAAAATGAGCTATCAATCGAGCAGGGGCTGGTTTACCCACCTGCTCATATGCCACTGAGATTGCTTGCCTTATCGACCTTGCTACAGTCGACTTAGATCCTTCTTCTGGCCCCAGAAATGAATCAGCAAATGGTTAGACCTTCTAAAACCTCTGACTCGGTCCAAGTAAACCAAAAGACAACGTCTAACATCCAAAGTGTGGAAGCTTGTTTCCTTCTCATTCCGGGGACTTGCACAGAATGAGGGGAGAAAAATCTCCTGGTCCATATGGAACCTTGAGGCCACCTTTGGGAGGTACAGGGGGTCCTATTTAAGTATCCCCCTATCCTCCAAAATCAACAAAAAGAGGCCGACGTAATTGCCAAACGAAACACCATTTTTAGGAAGAGCAACTTAAATTAAGTCTGAGCCACCGGCTCAAATGGTTCCCTAGTCCGGGCATCCAGTACCAAGGATAAATTCCACGGTGGGAAGCTATTTGATCTCACCGGGGTTACCCTTTCTCTGGCCAACAAAAATCTTTTTATGAGTGGGTCCAGGGCCAGCCTTCTATCCAAAAATACAGACAGGGTCGCCACCAGGACCCTGAGGGTCTTGACTGCCAGACCCAAATCTACCCCTTCCTGGAGAAAATCCAGAATTGATGGAACTGCCTGCTCCGAAACCTCTCTGGCCAATCATCAGTGAGAGAACACCCCCAGACTTTAGCATATATGTGCCTGGTGACTGGCTTCCTGCTCAGTAGGAGGGTATCAATTACCCTTTCTGAGCAGCCTTTACCTCTGAGGAGCTCCCTCTCAAACACCAGGCCATCAGGGACAGGAACCCCGAGTCAGGATGAAGAACCGGTCCCTGATGGAGGAGGTCCTGCCTGAGAGGCAGAGGAAGAGGAGGAGCGACCAACCACCTTTTCAGGGTGGGAAACCATGCCCTCCTCGGCCACCAAGGTGTGATCAAAATGAGACAGTCGTCTGTCTGGCTCAACTTTTGCAGCACCCTGGGGATGAGGACAAGGGGAGGGAATGCATGCGCCAGGCCTACATCCCACCTCTGGGCTAGGGCGTCTACCCCCCGGACTCTAACTCCCTGGCAAGAGAGAAATATCTGGGAACCTTCCTGTTCTCTCTGGAGGTAAACAGGTCCACCTCTGGGGTACCGAACTGATGGCTTACTAGAGGGAAGACCTCGTTGCAGAGTTCCCATTCCCCTTGCTGAATGGGCCATCTGCTCAGTTAGTCCGCCTCCACATTGAGAACTCCCCTTATGTGGACCGCAGAGATCGAGGGGATCCTTCTTTCTGCCCACCCTAGAATCTCCTGCGTTAGCCTGGCAAGCTTCCGTGACTTGGTCCCCCCTTGGTGGTTCAGGTAGGCCTCCGCGACTACATTGTCCTTGAACACCTGAACCTCCCTTTCCTGGATCCGGTCCTCGAACACCTTTAGTGCCTCTCGGATCGCCAGGAGCTCCCTGAAATTGGAGGACGCCCTGCTATGGGCCTGATCCCAGGATCCCTGAGCTCGAAGGTCTTCCAGGTGGGCTCCCCAAGCGCTCGCGTCGGTCGTAACACCTAGGGGCTTTTGTTGGACCCAAGGGCGACCCCTTGACCCCCAATCTGGACTGAGCCACCATCCCAGAGATTCCCTCACGCTCCCAGGAAAGGACACCCTCGTGTCTAAGGACTCCTTTTTTCTGTCCCAACCGGCGAGAAGAAACCCCTGGAGGTCCCGCGAGTGGAGCTGGGCCCAAGGTATCGCCAGGATACATGATGTCATAAGACCCAGGACTCTCATGATGTCCCTCAGTGACACCACTCTGGAGTGGTACAGGGCCGGCACAGTTCCCGGAACTTTTTCTACCTTCTCTAAAGGGAGGAAAATCCTTTGCGCACCGGAATCCACTTGGTAGCCCAAGAACACCTTCGCCTGTGATGGCTCTAGGGAGGACTTCTCCTGGCTGATCATCCATCCCAGGCTCTCCAGGGTGGAAATGACTCTGTCCCGATCCAACAGGAGTTGATACCGGAATGAGTGGTAGATCAGCATGTCGTCCAAGTAGGGAATCAGGGCAATTCCTTGGAGGTGGAGGAATGAGACCACCTCGGCAAGGACCTTCGTAAAGATCCTTGGGCTGGAAGTCAGCCCAAAGGGAAGTGCCCTGAATTGCCAGTGTTGGACACCCCGCTTGGTCCTGATCGCAAAGCGCAGAAACTTCTGGTGTTCTGGGGCAATGTGGACATGGAGGTAGGCGTCCTTTAGATCCAACGTGATCATAAAGACTCCCTCTAAGAGGTGCCTTCTGACCGTATAGATACTTTCCATATGGAAACTTTTGTACCTTAAGTGTTTGTTCAGCTTCCTTAAGTTTATAATCAGCCGGAATTTTCCCGAGGGCTTTACTACCAAGAAAATGTGGGAGTAAAACCCTCGTCCCGACTGCTCCGCTGGAACCGAAACGACCACCTCCTGATCCCCAGGCCTTGATACGGGAAAAGAACATAACAAATTGTTTTGCTGCATCCCTGTGGGAAACACAATCAAAACTGAGGGGCAGAGGGAGGGTGGGGCCTTTTAAACTCTGTTCTTGATTGTGTTTCCTGTCCAGGTGAGACCAGACATCTCTCAGCTGTGCCCTCCTGGAAGAATGACTGGAGAAAAAAGAATTGTTGCTCTACATAAAGATGGCCTAGGCTATAAGAAGATTTCCAAGATCCTGAAACTGAGCTGCAGCATGGTGCCCAAGGCCATATAGTGGTTTAACAGGACAGAATCCACTCAGAACAGGCCTCACAGTTGAGTGCACGTGCTCAGTGTCATATCCAGAGGTTGTCTTTGGGAAATAGACATGAGTGCTGCCAGCATTGCTGCAGAGGTTGAAGGGGTGGGGGGTCAGCCTGTCAGTTCTCAGACCATAAGCCGCACACTGCATCAAATTGGTCTGCATGGCTGCAGTCCCAGAAGGAAGCCTCTTCTAAAGATGTTGCACAAGAAAGCCCACAAACAGTTTGTTGAAGACAAACAGACTAAGCACATGGATTACTGGAACCATGTTCTGTGGTCTGATGAGACCAAGATAAACTTATTTAGTTCAGATGGTGTCAAGTGTGTGTGGCCACAACCAGGTGAGGAGTACAAAGACAAGTGTGTCTTATCTACAGTCAAGCATGGTGGTGGGAGTGTCATGGTCTGGGGCTGTACGAGTGCTGCCTGCACGGGGGAACTACAGTTCATTGAGGGAACTATGAATGCTAACATGTATCCCCTCCCTTCGGAGACTGAGCCTTAGGGCCATATTCCAACATGATAACGACCCCAAACACACCTCCAAGACGACCACTGCCTTGCTAAAGAAACTGAGGATAAAAGTGATGGGCTGGCCAAGCATGTGTCCAGACCTAAACCCTGTTGAGCATCTGTGGGGCATCCTCAAATGGAAGGTGGAGGAGCGCAACATCCACCAGCTCCGTGATGTCATCATGGAGGAGTGAAAGAGGACTCCAGTGACAATCTGTGAAGTTCTGGTGAACTCCATGCCCAAGAGGGTTAAAGTAGCGCTGGAAAATAATGATGGCCACATAAAATATTGAAACTTTGGACCCAATTTGGACATTTTCACTCAGGGGTGTTACTCACTTTTGTGGCCAGTGGTTTAGACATTAATCGCTGTGTGAGTTATTTTGAGGGGACAGCAAATTTACACTGTTATACAAGCCGTACACTCACTACTTTACATTGTAGTAAACTATCATTTCTTCAGTGTTGTCACACGAAAAGTTAATAAAATATTTACAAAAATGTGAGGGGTGTACTCACTTTTGTGAGATACTGTACATCCCCCTAGAAGGGAAACTCGGGTAATTCTATTTACTGACTGAATTACTCCTTTTTTGATTTGTGATTTTTAATTCATAGATATGAATTATTAATTCATTTTTAATTCATAGATATGCCTATTAAAAAGTTTTCTTTCTTTTTTTTTGCTGTCCCATCCTGAGCGATTTTGGCAACTTCAGAGCTGTACGCCTTTTTAGAGACTATCCATTTCTTTGGGTTTATGACGCTTTGGTCTACATATTAAAGTACGTCTATTTTGGAGACTATGCGAAGTGATAGAGTTTCCCTCTTTCTTCTTCTTACAGTTTATGACATTTATATATTTAATTTAAGACAGTAGGCCATTGTCCTTTGAGCCCTTCTTTGATGGGCCGTAAGGGGCAAATTTAGAAAACAGAGCCAATGTCACTATTTGCTCTTCTTAGGACCCTACAGTAAATATTCCACACTGTACCTGCATTTTACTTCATTCATAAAATGCATAGCACAGTGGAGAACCTGTGGTATCCTTAGTGTACTCTGTATACCACTGAAGAGAACACTCTGTGATAGGACGAAAGCTCAAAACGCATGACCTTTTTTATGCCATTTATGTAAATTATTGGGGTTGCGCTTGCTTCAGTTTTACAGCGATAAGTATAAGTTGTACAAATGTTTTAGCACACATTTTTTGAAAAGCACCATTATGACCACGGGTAACACCATACTTCTTGCCCCCTAAGACACCAAATATAAGATGAGGATCCTGCTGTTGCTTACAGTATGACTGCTGTGGGGGAAAGGACTTCCATATTATGAAATAGAATTCGAATAGTAATATAAAAAATCCTTGAAAGATCAGTGTATTCAATGTAGGTAAGTAAAATCATCTTTGTCATGTAGAATTTAAGTGGTTGTCAACCTGTGACAACCACTTTAACCTACAGGTAAGCTTATAATACGGCTTACCTGTAGGTTCCCTGCATATCTCCCAAACCTGCACAGTTTAGGAGATATACAGTGCACAGTCATGTGCCGACGTCATGCGGCACATGTGCAGTGAAGAAACGGCCTCCGCGCCGTTACTTCAATGAGATTGTGCCGTGACTGGCGGCGCCCGCATGCATGCGCAGGAGTGACGTCACACGACTCCGGCCAGTCACAGAGCTGGAGTCGCGGCCCCGGAATGAAGAAGGGCTGAAGATGGACGCTGCCTGCACAGGCGACATCGCAGGTTTTGTTTGCAGGTAAGTGACACATAATGGGCTACTATGCAATGCACAGTAGCCCATTATGTTTCTACTTTGCAGGGAAATATAGAGGAAGTAAACCCCATTAGGCTTTACTTCCCCTTTAAAAGAGTATGTTACTCCAATGTTTCATATTACTGATATGTGCCTGTTGTACCATGCACTTGTGTTAAAAATGATCCTGTTCTCTATGTATTGCTTCCTTTGTGTGAAATACCGGAGATCCTGCTAGTCCCCCTGCTTTCCTATTTCAAACTGACCACACTAGACAGGAGAGCACATACATCTCAGAATGGTCAGTTTTCTGGCTGTGCTGGTATTTATGATGTTATATTTAGATATACATATACACCGATCCCCCTCTTCTGGGATCCCCCCGCTGGCACTCCTGGCTCTTGTGCCTTGTGAGTACCTCCCCTAGGAAGCAGCAGGTTGTGAAAAAGCCCCTCCCCCCACTCCCTTGTCCTTGGATTTGATTAACAGCAGCAGAAGCCAATGGCTCCTACTGCTCTCACTGAGTCCAGTGATGAAGGAGAGAGAGAGCAGCGCTGCTGCTCTCGAGCACAGCTCTGGATTGAGATCAGGCTCAGGTAAGTATTTAGCTGGGTGTGCTGCACCCAAAAGGTTTTTTTTTTTACGTAACGCAGAGAATGCAATATGGTAAAAAAAAAAAACACTGTAGGCTGTAAGGAACCTTCTCGGGCCATTGGACTGCCTATGCACGGGCTACGTGCGCCCGTGCGCGTTTGCACGCTCCTATGCGTGAGCCTGTGTGCGTGCGTATGCGCCGGCAATGGCGCCAATAGCGGCCATTTAAGCAGACAGCACCAGGAAGCAAGTGCTGTCCGTTCTGCAGCGTTTATGTGTTCCTGAACCGTTATGTTATCCTGATTGTCTGTTCCTGTGACCCGGCTAGTCTTGACCCTGCTGCTGATCTCCACCTGCACCAACCTCGGCTTCCACGACCACTCTCCTGTCTGCTCCCTTGTACCTCGCTGCCCGCCTGTTAACGAACTCTGCCTGTACCCGACTGCTCTCCAGCCTGATCCTCCTGTAATGCTTCACCAGCCTGTTACTGACCCGGCCTGCATCACTACGCTTCTGCTTGCACGAGCTCCACACGGACCAGCACACCACCACCAGTGACCCAGTCCGACCCTCGTGCCTCCCTGCACTCCCGAGCCCCTGTTTACTCTAGCAGGGGTTCCCGAATCAGGGTCGTAAGAGAGGTTGTCCACTGCATAAGTCAGGCTCCACCACCAGGTACGTGACATAGGCATTACATAAGAAAAAAACAAATCAGAACACTTCTGCACAGCATCATTTCAGGGTGTGAAAGAGTTAATGTGATATATTCTGGGGCCAAAGTAGCAATTGTGCTGCCATTTAATAAAAACAGCAGCTTCATTAATGAGCTTCGTTGGCTCATGATTACTCATCTACCGATATTCATGAGCTCCATGGAGCTTCCAGCCCTAATCAACATCTAATTTCTATGATTTGATGAAGGTGTCATTTAACCCTCTAACTACAGCAGAATCCATACAGAATATTATATGGTTAGATTATTTTGGTAAAAATGATTGCAAGTCATGTAAGTGACTTTTGGGACGCAGTAGTCAAACAAAACTGTGAAGCAGGGAGCAGAAGCCTTAAAGCAGAACTAAAGTGTAAAACCAACAAACAGAGCAGGCAGGCCATTTATAACAGAAGAGACATGTAATGTCTCTTCTGCGATAAAATAAACGTACCTGCCTGTTCATGATCTGCTTTATACTATACATTGGGCTGCGCATCTGTAGCTCAAGGTACAGTGTTGGCACAGCGCCTGAGTGTCAGAATGAATAAATTCCTGCGCATGCGCACAAGTTACGTCATCCCATGCTGACCGATAAAGATGGCCAAAGACCTGGCACCTGGAAGAAACCAGGGAGCAGATGCCAGTAAAGGACCTCGCAGACATCTGATCGCTGGAAAAGAGATGAGTATTTGTGGCTATAGTTCTGCTTTAAAGTGGAAATAAACCCACTGATTTAACTCTTTCCCAAAAGAAAGGAAAAGTTAGAAATGTATACAAATGTGATGAAATCCTTAAAGACCAAATGCAGGAAATAGGAAAAATAATTTACTATTGCAGCGTGGCTCCTCCATACTGCAAGGGTCAAATACTTGTTACGTCTAGGAGGTATAGGAACAGGTATTATTATTTACCCTGATAGCCTGCTTTGGCGCGGCCCTTTTCTCCCTGAAGCTGTACTCTATGGGCAGCCCCTCTGCATCATCGCGTACAGTGCAGGCCTATTAACCCTGCATTGTAGGTGGAGGGTGCGAGCATGCGACCCCTGCTGGCTACATCTTAGAGGGCAGGCTGCATTGCAGCACTGTTGGAGGGACCCTACTGGAGGGAAGAATAAGGTAAGGTAAGCATTTCTGCTTTTGAATGCACTCCAAGACATAACGAACATATAACCCTTGCAGTGTGGAGGGGCCCCATTGCAAGAGTATTTTTTTTCTCATGGGATTTAATAAAAGTATACCAAAGTTGTTATCTGCGTTGTTTCAATTAACATTCTGCCTACATTCAAAGCATGCCTCTAGTAAGAGCGGTCACAGTTGCCAGCGTGCTTTTGTCAACTCTCAACCAATCTTTCAAGCCCTCAAATGGCTGGGGTCACACTGATCAGATATGAAATATATATTATAATGTAGCACCCTCTAGGAGTGTAGGTGCTAGAGTGAGGATTTTTTGTTCAGAGTACGAAAATTGAGGCAGGTCTAGCTGGTGGCTAGGCCTGTTTGTTTTCATTCTGGGCTGGGAGTGGCTCAGTGTAGAGCTGGTGACATGCAGCCTCCCTGAGACCTCCCTCTTTCCAGGGCTTTCTGGAAAGTTCTGGGAGGAGAGGAGAGGTGGAGCTGCCTGGGGTATTCTGGGGAGCCCTGACCAATCCCCAACTTGGATTGGCAGGGGGCAGGCCTCCTCAAATACCCGGGGTCAGCCCAGCTGGAGGAGGAGTTGTTCAGGTGGAAGAGCTGGAGATGGAGTGTTGAGGCTGTCGGGGCCTTTGAGGGAGCTCCCCAGTCTGGGGGTGACCTTGGGCCTGAGCTCGGGTGCGGATAGCACCGTCCAGGAGAGAGAAGAGGTGGCCTGGCCAGGAGGCACAGGTGGAGCAAGAGAGGACAGCAGGAGAGAGCACTGCTGGGCAAGTCTCCAGGGAGAGGAACAACGGGATGCAGCCAGGAGGGCTGGTGAGTAGCATGCACAGTCAGGAAAGGACTGGGGAGGCACGCCGAAGAGGACTGGGAGAGTGCAGTCTGGGATGGGTGTGGAACCAGAGGAATGCACTGTGGTGTCATGGGCAGTGGAGTTGGGCAGCTGCAGCCAGGAGGGCTGGTAGGGCCTGAAAAGGGCTGACTGGGAACAGTAGCTGCATGTAGGACAGCTAGCACCAGAACTTTCAATTTTTACTACACTCTAGGGGCCTGCGGTCCCTGCCTGCAAAGGGAAATTGCTAAGGCCTGGCTGAGCCATTGTCAGGCCTAACCACTTTGTGCTAGCTGTGCCTGAAAGTTCAAGTAAGCAAAGTACTGGAGGAGCTGAGGAGTGATAGTCTGCAGTAAGAGTTGTGCTGGAGTGGAGACTGGAGTCTATATGCCAGAATGTATGTAATTTTGCCCCAAGCAAGTTCTACAAATTCTACTGGGTATCCCATACTTCCCTTACCCCTTCCACGTTTAATCCCCTCAATAAGGATACATAAACAAATTACATGGACTGTTCTATGTCTCGGAGTATCTGAGAGGTGAATGCCGGGCTGGGCAGAGTGACAGGTGGACCACAATACTCAGCAGCCCCTACTGGGTTACCGGTACAATAAATATAGGTTAGGATGGCACCATCTTTGCATAGCCGATGCAGGCCCTGACCTTAGCCTACCTTTGACTTTGAACTTGCCTGCTGATTCTACCATTTCATCCTCTGCCGGTTACTGACCTCAGCCTGTATTATGAAATGTGTCCTCACCTGCCATCTTTATGCTGCCTCTGCCTGCCTGTAGCTCACCCTGGCTTGTATTCAAACTTCGCCCTGCTGCTTGACTTTGCCATAACCCAGCTCTGCCTCTGACATGTGCCAAACCTGATTTCTGTACCCACCATCCTAAACATAATCCGACACTGGCATCTCTGCACTGACAGGACTCCAGCTGCTTCTGGTTTGTCTATTCTCCAAGCAACTTCATGTCCAGGAGTGCTTGAGGTGGAGGTCCAAGGGAGGCCCCCTCATAAGCGCAGTCTCCACCAGGACTGTGACAGCCTGTCAAAATGTTACAGAAGGAAGAAAATACAAAGCTAGATACTTCTATCTTTTTTTTCTGTAGTTCCCGCTTTCTTCACACCCTCTTCTCATAACACGAGTGGCATTCACACCTAGCTCTCCTACAAATGGTGGGTCTATCTGAACATAGCCCTTGAATGTTGACAGTAGTCATATGTCCCCCCAACCTGGCTTGGTTCCAGGAATGGTAGCAAGAAGACAACTGGTAGGTATCAGAATGCTTTTATTAGCAAATTTAAAGGATAGGTAAGTGGCAAGAAATTGATATGTTATAGAGGTAGTTTTAACTCTCTTACTTCAAAATTAGTCACACTAGTGCGTTTTTTGATGCATTTTGCAGTTTGCAGAAATGCAGTGAATTTTTTTTAACATGGGTTCCTATGTAACATGTTCACATCAATGCCTTTTGTTGCCTCTCCGTTTTTGGAAGGGGTCGGGGACTTTTTTTCCCGCAAAAAGCAGCATTTTGCATGTAATAGACTTCAATGGGCATGCAAAAAAATTGCAAGTGCTGCGTTTTTGATGTGTTCTTACAGCGATTTTGCATTTTAAATCTGCCTAGCAACAACATTCCCCCCCCCCCCCAAAAAAAAATTAAAATAAAAAAATTGCAAATCGCAGCAAAAAAATCGGGGTAAAAATGTATCAAAAATGCGGTAAAAACGCAGAAAGCACAGCAAAAAGCAGTGAAAAAACGCTGAAAAGCAAAATGCATTGATGTGAATCGAGCCTTATGAGACTTTACTAATCAGGATGTCCTCTCTAGGTCAGCAACTCAACCCCGGTGGCGTAAAATAACAGCCAGACAGCAAGTTTAACTGCTGCAGGTGAGCAATGGTAGTCTCTGTATTTGTCCATCAACAGGTTTACTTTAAGGCCTCATACACACGGGCGTCTGAGAAAAAATAAACAAAACCTCGGGTCCGACGTTTTGAAAAAATCTGCGTTTTGCATCGGCGTTAGTGAGCGTTAGTAAGCGTTAGTGAGCGTCGGCGTCAATAGGCTTTTAAAAAAAAAAAAAAAAAATCAGTCCTCTGCTATTTTTCAACCTAAAAACGTCGGCGTCAAAAACGCCGGTTAACGCCGGTATGGCGTTAGCGGGCGTTTTGCCGATTAGCGTCAAAAAACACCAAAACGCTACAGCCTCAGAACGCACTGGCCCGCATTCTTGAAACAGCTCACTAACGCCGACGCCCTCTACTGTTCAAAAACGCCGGCTTTTTTAGAGGGCCATTGAAGAACATGGAGAGCTGCAAAAAACGCCCAAAAACGCCAGCGTCAAAAAAATGCCTGTGTGTATGAGCCCTAAAAAGTAACAAAATCTTTGATAATGCACAAAAACATTTAGCTGAGAAAGGAGGGAAAAAAAGAAATGCAGATCTTGCAACTGAAAGATCCGTTTGAATAAGTGACGGGTTCTCTCAAACGCCAAATTACTAGACAATGCTGTGGAGCAACAAAGGAGAGGTAACACTACCACATCTGATACATCTAGGTTTAATTTAGGTCACTGACTCTCCTAAGTGCCGGTTCACACTGAGGCGATCCTAGGCGATTTGCAATCCCACTTGTGCCACCCCAATTCGCCTCAAATAGTCTGACATCAGAAATCCCATTGGAATGAATGGAGCCGTCTTAATATGCGCTACTCAAGTCCAAAGCGATTCCAAAAAAGGTTCCTGTACTATTTTCAAGCGGCTTCTAGGCAAATTGAGCCCATAGAAGTCAATGGAAGTTCGCTTCCAAGTCGGATCCCCGTCTATGAAGAAGCGACTTTCCAGGAAGAAGAACATAATTTTGCCAGAAGACACATCTATCATGTCCCAGGTTCTCGCGTTGAAATCGCCTGAAATCGCCTAAAATCGCCTGATATCGCGCAGAAGTTGTGCCGCAATCGCGTCGCTTCGCCTTTTCAAATCGCCTAGCAACGTTGCCCCGAAGTTGGATCGCCTCAGTGTGAACCGGCCCTAATAGTGACCGCTGTGGAGTTTGCACTTCCAAAAAAAGGTCAGCAATAGTAGCCCCAACACTTCATGTTCCTCATCAGCAACACGCAACATTTTAAAGTGACTCTGTGGCTAAATTTAAAGAACCTCGTGCAAAGAAGACATGGAATCACATCTCCTGCTGCCCACACCATTGACCTTTGCAGTAGTGAGGAGAAACCACTGGCTGTAGATCCTTAACAAACCAAGGTGATGAGGGAAACTAGGAAACCAACACTCTGGTAAAGGTCACACTCCTCATCCCCTGCTGAACTCCATTGTTTGATCCACTGACCCCTACGTCACTACTGTATCCTGTAGTGAAGAAAGGGCCAGCGTCAGTAACGATAGAGCGCAGCAGGAGATGAAGAACCAAACTTCCCTGGAAGTGTCAGATTCTGCATAATCTTCACCTGGGGTGCAGAAGAGCGGGCAGCAAGAGACGCGTCTCCTTGGAGGGAGTCCTTAACTTGAAGATGGATTGTTGTGACAGTCACTTTAACATTTCCCACTGGGTAAAGAAGATGAGCATGAATCCTGTACAAGCTAGGATGTAAATACTGTTTACAAAACAGGTTATTTCAATGTCCTGAATTCTAGTAAGAAATCTGTCAAAACGATAAAATGAAGGATAAAAAGAAAATTATTTTCATCTAGGAAACTATAATTGGCATACATCACCAAGGTAAAGAAAAAATTAATTGGTAAGATCTGGTTCAAATCTATGGGATGGGCAGTGGTTTCGTGAGAAAGATGGTGGGATTCATGTCAGTATATAACAGTAATCCCAACAGAGAACCCTCCTTACTCCTTACACTGACCATGTATGGTGGTCTCCAGTGGCGGCTGCTCCATCAGGGGCGCAGACCCCCTAATCTACATGGATTTCAATGGGTTTTTTTTTATGAAGCACATGATTAGAGCCTGAGGCTTGAATTGGCTTCAAAAAAAGGGTGGGCTCGGGGCGCAGTGCCAGTTGTGTGATATTAGCGAATTGATATTCGCTAATGTCTTCCTGCTTCTCCTCCCGGCCAGTCAGAAAGCAGGTCCTGAGACCCAATTGGCCAGAGACTCTTAGGAGTCCCAGTCAATCAGGTCTCAGGACCCACTTCCTGTTCAGCCGAGAGGAGAAGCAATGCCTGTTCAGCCGAGAGGAGAAGCAATGCCTGTTCAGCCGGGAGGAGAAGCAACGGTCCCTAGGCAAGCTGGAGCAAGGAGCAGCAGGTGGAGGGGCAGCAACAGCCTCTTTAAGCTTCCAGTAGCCCTACCCCTGATTCAGCAACACTTCGTCATCGGCCTCCAAAAGGTTGGTCCACTGATCTACGCCTTCCCGTCCATCTCCTACGGCCACTGGATGTTTCTATAAGCCTTAGCATCAGAGAATCACTACTTCAGTTAAAACAGTACAGGATATGAACAGCTACTTGTGATAATCCTCATAAGTCATGGTAGATCTGGTAACACAGGTAAACAGCTGGAGGAATCCAAAGCCCAAGGACATTGGGGTCGGGGGGGGGGCACTCCACTGGAACTGCAGTACTCCGATAGTTCCCCACAGTAATTGGGTCCACTGGAGAAGCTGCATGCTATTAGGCTTTGTCTCAACCTCCTGCATGCCAGATCTGACAGAGGAGGACAGCCCATCCAACTGCAGTTCACTTGACTGGCTACCTCTGCCTCATTATGTGTGGGCTCTCAGTTGCTGATGGAGGGAAGCAGGAGGAGCTCATTTTCCCTGGGCATGTTCTGTGAGTTGTAGGAAAAGGAGTTAAAAGGAGCCTGCATCTGCATCTGGGCATGGTGAATAAAAGGGAATTCCATTACATAACTAAACCCAAAAACTTAAAAACTTGCAGTTTACCAGTCCTTAGATGTGGTGGCTGAGTTAGATTTATTTTTAGGTTTTTTCCCCTTTCATACAGACATCCTGTTTACTTCAAAAGGAGCTAAATCTGATACATTAAACTTTTGTAGCGCCCCAATAGTGAAGGTGCATTTTGGAAGCAGGGTTTTTGCTAGGGAAGGCAAAATTTAGTCAGGCCTGAGTGTAAGAGCAGGCCTGAATGTTTTGATCAGGGCCGGGAGGAGTGGCTCAGGGAGGATTGAGTTGGTTCAACAGATGAGGTCACCAGGACCTCCCACTTTTTTCTAGAAACCTGGAGGAGGGTTTCTGGTGAGAGAGCTGGGAGATAGGTGGAGCCATCTGGAGTGTTCTAAGGAGCTCTGACCAATCCCCAAGCAGGATTGGCAGGGGGCAGGCCTCCTTAACTACTCAGCCCAATCGGGAGGAGTGTGTCAGGTGGAAGTCAGAGATGTAGCAGGAGGAGCTGTGGAGGCCTCTACCGGGGAGGTCACCCCCATCTGGGGGGTGACCTTGAGGCCTGGAGGTTCGGGTGCAGCCAGGAGTGGAGGTGATTCCTGGAGTCGCACAGGGGAACAAAACAGCGGAGGTGCTACAGAGAGATGTTAAAGTGATCCACCGGTGTCAGTGAGTGACAGACTCTGGAGCTAGGAGAGAAAGTGCTGCAGCAGGCTGGGAGAGGAATAGTGGACAGTCTGTGGAAGCCATTCAGGGCAAGGAGTGTCACTGAGAAAAAGCAGGTCGACGGGACCTGGAAGAGGAATGGGCTGGGAGTTGTAGTCCATCAAAGGCACGGTTAGCACTCAAGTACTTTGCTACATATTCAGGGGCCCGTGATCCCTAGCCTGTAATGGGTGGTCCTGAGGTCCTGTTGACACGGTGTAGGTCTCACCATATGCTAGCCGCGGTGAAGAGAAAAGAGTAGAGAAGCTTGATAAATTTCCTTTCAAGCTGGAAACAAAGTTCAATGCTGGAGAGAGAACTGTAGGAGGAGTAACAGTCTGCAGAAAGATAGTCTGCAGTGTCAGTGTGCATATACAGGACTGTATATATGGAATTCATGTGCATCCCACAGTCACCCCTTTTCCCCCCCCATCCAAGATATTTCCCCTAAATAAAACAACAAAAACAAGTGCCGGCCTGGTCAGTGTCTACGGATGTGTAAGATATGGTGGGATTGAGGGCAGATATAAGGTGAACCACAACTATTTGCTACTCCCAAGGGAGCTCATGGCTACACTTTAACTGAGAAAGATAGAAACAAAAGAAATGGCAATCATGTAACTGCAAGATCAGTTTCCGTTCTGATCTGACTCAGCCGTGGATCAGTTCATGGATCCCCTGCTGAGATGGTGTGGAGGCCCTCATATATAAGGGGCATACGTTTTTATTTTTCAGGCTAAGGAACATCTTCAGCAAATCCAAAAAATACCTATTGATCTTGCCAAAAATGTAGCGTCCATGTCACTTCCTGTGACCTGCACAGAATGCAAAAGTATCTTATCATTCTCATGTAAAATTATTAATTCTATCATGCCCCATGTAATGGAGATGAACTATGCCAACATGATTGAAGTCCAGCCTGGGGGCAACCATGGCTCCCTCTATAGAGGGTAGAAGGTTTAGACCCTTTTTAAAGGTTTTTATTGCAGAATGTGCCACCCTAATTCTTTTCTCCTTGACACACAGTAATACAGGTTGTCACTAAGAAAACAATTCACAGGGAAGCTGCACAACGTTATTTTTGGAATGCTCCTTTAATTTTCTGACAGTTGGTGAAGTCAAATTGACATTTATGTTCGACTGCAGGGACGAGAAAATTCAAAGTAGCAGGATGGAACATTTTTCTTGAACCAACAATTTCCATTCAATCAGTAGGTCTGGGCAAAATTGTAAGGGCTTTCAAATGTAATTAGTTGTCAGTGTCCGGATCTAAACCTGCGACCTCTGTGGTGTCCAGCTGTAGCTCTTCTCTCTGTGCCATCTGGAATGCTGGACAGCTCCCTATCTGATCTCTTAGGACAATCATGCCTGGTCTCTTTTTTTCTCTTGAACCCTGAATTCTTTGCTCCTCCCGCAAACATCATAATTTAAGCCATGTCTCTGTACTGTTTTCCAGATTATTGTGCTCTCTCCAGCATACCCGCAGCTGTCCTTGTCTTCATTACCACTTGTTACTTACCTTTGGCTTGTTTACTGACTACTCTTCTGCTTGATCCCTACCTGCTATATCTGTTACTGAACCCCGGGTTGCTCACCTCCTTATAGGGCAATCCTGAGGACCGTGACCTGGTACTAACACGCAGCAAACCCCATCTCCACCATCACGAGCTATGGTGAATACCAGTTAGTGTTCAGACCCCACACCTCAGATATGCCTGCATGAATACCATGATACCTATCCTGCTGGTCAGTGGAAAACATTCTACTGCTATAGCTACTGGTCTCCGTGCCTGACCGTGACATTAGTTGATCCAACAATGGCATGAAAGAATGATGTTTCTACAAACGTTCAAACAAAAATATAACCGTTTAGATGGTTATTCTAACCTGGGTTACAACACCTCTCCACTGTATACAAAAGTTTTGCCTGTAGTTTGGCTCCAAGCGAAAAATGGACTCTGAACTAAAACTTATGTTAAATAAAACTTATAAGGTTACTAAAACCACAACGGTAAAATCAGTCTGCATATGCAGTAAAGCATGCTTGTTCTACTCACTGTGGAACCTAAGGGGTTAACCCTCTGCATTGTGTAAAAAGGCTGTTTGAACCCTGTCTTCTCTGTTCCTCCCCTTCTTCCACAGCCCCCAAACCATCGCCTGATAGAACAGAGGCTAGGGGACAGGCTGCACATGCTCAGTTTGGTGTGTATTGCTAGAGAGGTTTATTTTTTCAGGGGGGGCTTGTGATTGGCACAGGGCCAATCAGCACTGTCCAGACAGAGGGTCAGGCATCCTTCAGCCTTATATGACAGTCAAAGCAGAATGAAAACTCCTCCTACAAGCTTTAAACAGACACTGATAGAGTTCACGAGACCAGATATAGTGAATGCGGCATCCTGGGTTTAGTAACACTTTAAGTCATATTAAATCCTTTTTTGTTCAGATCAATTTTGAGTAAGCAAGAAATAATTAAAATACAATGTGGAAATTATTATAATGATTTTAAATTTTGACCATAGATACCTTATAAAGTAGTATTAACCACTTGCTGTCTGCCTCGCATAGAAAGACAGCGGCAAGTTGGCTCCGCAGATCGCCGTCTATAAACTGTGATCTGTGCAGTCGCGGACAGGTGCGCTCTCGTGCCCGCCGAGCAGCCCGTGAGCGTGGCCGCGGGTCGAGCGGACGCGATGTCTGCCAGCGACACGCAATCGTCTAGTACAGCAGAAAAGCGGGTAACCGCCGATGTAAACACGGCGGTTCACCGATCTGTCAGGCTACATGGCAGATGTACTGATCCCTGTGATCGGGATCAGTTAGATCTGTCAGTGTGATGCCCCTGCCAGCCCAGCCCCCATACAGTTAGAACATGCCTAGGGAACACATTTAACCCCTTGATCGCCCCTGTTAACCCCTTCCCTGCCAGTGACATTTATACAGTAATCAGTGGCTATTTTTAGAGCTGATTGTTGTATAAATGTCAAGGGTCCCAAAAAAGTGTCAAAAATGTCCGACATGTCCGCCGCAATATCGCAGCCCCGATAAAAAACGCAGATCGCCGCCATTACTAGTAAAAAAAAAAAAAAAAAATTTAAAAAACGGCATGTATTAATTCTCATGGTTTGTAAACATGGCAACTTTTGAGCAAACCAATCAATTTACGCCTATTGCGATTTTTATTTATTTATTTTTATGGACATGTATTATAGCAAAAAGTAAGAAATATTTGGTCTTTTTCAAAATTGTCGCTCTTTTTTTGTTTATATCGCAAATAATAAAAAACACAGAGGTGATCAAATACCACCGAAATAAAGCTCCATTTGTGGGGCAAAAAGGACGTCTATTTAGTTTGGGTACAACGTCGAACAACTGTCAGTTAAAGTGACCGAATCGCAAAAAGTGCTCTGGTCAGGAAGGGGGTAAAGCCTTTCCGGGGCTGAAGTGGTTAAACCCTCAGGATTATCTAGCAGATCACATTGTGCACAATATAATATACTTTCCCCAGTAAACTATTTGATAAAATTATTACCCCAGCACTTGCAGTTTACAGCCACTTCCCTAACCTTCCAGTCACAGAAAATAGTTAAGAATGGACAGTGCGGTCTGGCGTCTGTCTGTTAGCCTGGAAGAGGGAGGGGCAGGAGGAGTAGGGGAGGGCCTTACGATCCCAGACTATGGGGCTGTGTATTTCTATTGATGGACACAGTGTAGGGAGATGCAACTCTAGTCTCTGCATGAAAGGGTGACCCCATAAGATGCTGCCAGAGAAAGGAGCCACCCTAAAACATGCAACATGGGGGCAGCAGTTATGGTACCAGCTTAAACTGGAACATAGGCAGGGATTAAAGTTAAAGAAGCTGCGTACTCAGTAAGTGATTAAATCAGCGGCTGGAAGTAGTTAAAAAAAAAAACAAAAAAAAAAAACCACACACACACTTTAAGAAATAGCAATTTATTTTTTATATAAGAGATGTAAGCAGTACAGGTTTATCCTTTCCTCCATAATCACTGGACTCAAAAAATTATCCTATATAAAACAAGATGCCAAAATAAATTCTAAATAGAAAAAAAAATGCTACAGACAGGACGCAGTTGTCAAATTAATAATTCAGCTGGATACAAATGCATCTATTTTTATGTTTTTCACCTTTTCCATAGACCCCATTTAAAGGTCATGCCTCTAAAGCCAGCCTAGCCTGCCCATACCAGTTGTCATGCCGATGGAACACGGCTGAATTTTTTTTTTTATACTTTATGTTCACTCCATTGGCTACAGAGAACGTCTAACCTTCTGTGTGTCTTAGTAGCAGACCCGCGTGGATTATGAACCTTCCTGATGAACCGGCATTACACTTCTTCCATGTAATTCACACAAAGCTTGTGAAATAAGTGCAACTTTTAAATTGCTAATAAGAATTGTGTCATATTGCGTTTTCACAATTTTCCGTAATTCGGAATAAGAAATGAATGCTGTGAAATGTGATGTCGAAAGAGGACTTTGCATACTTTTCCTACCCAACGCAGCGCAGAACACCATTTTGTTTATCAATTAAGGGTCAGTTCCCTAAACTATAATATATGCAGTTATTTTTTTCCCTGTGTGCTATTTTATATTTTTCCCAAATTACTATTTTTTATTATTACTTTACAGTTTTCTTTCATAGATCATTTGTTTTTGCTAGAAAAAATAAAAATAAAAAAAATTATAATAATATTTTTTGCATTTTTTTCTATGTAAAAGTCAGTCCACTGTAATTATTACTAGTGTTGGGCGAACGGTTTGGGCCGAGCAAAAGTTTGGCCTGAACATCCTAATTTTCTGTGCGTTTGGCAGGCAGTTCACCCGAGTCCCCAGGCTTCCCCACTGACAGCTGAAAGAAAAAAAACGAAACAAAAACAAAAAATGGTGTGGCTCCCCCCCCAGTCCATACCAGGCCCTTCCTTTAAATATAGTGGCCGGGGGGGTCCCCTTCATCAGCCTGTAAAGTGGCACATCTGTAGCATGTATAGAACATGCTGCAGCAAAAATGATATTTTAAGAAAGAAAAATGATTTAAATCACATTTATATTGACTCGCGGTTGCAATTGCCAGCTGGCAAAAAAAAAAAAAAAAAAAAAAGGGGGGGGGCGTGGGGTTCCCCATACCAGTCCAGTCCATAGTCCAATCCCTTTGGTCCCCCCCTAAATGCATACCAGATCCTTATTTGAGCACACAGCCTGACAGACCAGGGAATGGGGGGCAATCGAGCACCCCCCCGCTGAACCTTACCAGGCCACAGGGAGGGTGCGCTGACATCACCACCAGTTTGCTTTTTACCTGGGAGACGGGAACCGGCCGGTTATGCTTGTTTTTACATGCTTTTATGTGAGTATTTTTACCCTTTGTCTAATAAACGTGGTATGACGGTATTTCACCATATGAGCCCTTCTTCCTGTGGGTGTCTACATTACCATTGCGTGGTCTGAGCACCAGGGAACGTTCCATAGGAGTAAAGGTGATATACTGTAGGAGATCCTACCCGTGATGACACATAAGGAGTACATATAAATTGGAGGAACATACAGCACCATTGTGAAAAGCGGGCTCACTTACTATATACCCCAGGCTGGGGAAAAGCCACCGCTCTGAACACAGCTGGTTCTGGTAAGCCTCCATACATCAGGTGGTGGATGCACACTGCTTACGCTGGCACAGGTGTTGTGCTATAAGTTATCTGCACTTGTGGATATTCCTGCACTTATGTACACTAGACTGTAAATATTACTGCGCAAGTTGGACTTATTGCCTCTAATTCGTACAGTGCCAACACTGGAACATTTTCTCATTTTGTATTGCGTTTTATATACTTTTTAGTATTCGGCTGCAGTTGAATTGGACTTTAGCACAGTTTATTATTGTTTTTACCAGGCCACATGCCCCCCCCCCCCACCCCAAAGCACCTTGACCCCATTTTAAAAAAGGGACAAGGGCCTCTTCCCGACAACCCTGACCGGTGGTTGTGGGGGTCTGCGGGCAGTGGGCTTATCAGAATCTGAAAGCCCCTTTTAACAAGGGGAGACCTGAGGTCCTGCCCCCCCATGTGAATGAGTAGGGGTACATTGTACTCCTACTCTTTCACCAAAAAAAAGTGTCATAAATAAAGAAAAACAGTAAACGGTTTTTGACAAGTAATTTTTTTAAAAAAAGAAAAAAAAGAAGTCCCCTGATATAGAGCCATCGTCAATCACACAGCCAGACCCAAAAAAAGCAAAAAAAAAAAGCTCCGCTGTCAACGAAGATTGATCGCCTACTGCAGGCTCTGCTGTTTGACAATTCTTATATAGGTAAGGGGCAGGGCCACCAGGTCAAACGGCAGAGCCTGCAGTAGATGGCTAGCCTTCGTTGACGTCAGAGGGTTTTTTTTTCTTTTTCAGGGTCCAGCAGGGGCGGCAGTGGTGTGATTGACGATGGATCTACATTGGGGGACATTGTTTTTTTATTTTCTTTAATAAAGGACTTGTCAAAAGCATGTTGAAGGAATGTGGCCTGGTATGGGTTGGGGGGGACCCCAAAGCCATTTCTTTTTAACATTTTTGTATTGTTTGTTTTCTTTAGAAATGTCAGTTTTGCTGCAGCAGGTTCTATACACGGTACATATGCCCCACTTTACAGGCAGACTAAGGGGACCCCCCAGGCACTATATTTAAATTAATTTTTCATTTTTATTGTTTCACATTAAGTATCATTATAATTACTGCTCCTTTAAAAAAAAAATTGCATTGATACATGCCCCCCCGGGCCCCCATACCCTTTTTATGGCTGATAACGTGCATTTAAGCCTTCAAAATTGGGACTCTTAATTTTTCATGTTCGGGTCCCATATATTCTAATAGAGTTTGCGGCTCAGGGCCAAACTTTTTCCCTGTTCAGGGGTTCTGGTGCGAACTGGATAGGGGGGGTGTTCAGCCCATCCCTAATTATTACACAAGTTAAAATATAACTAAAGGCAAAACTTTTTTTAGTTTTGGATAGAATGGAGAGAGCTTAGAACACTTGTCAGTTTTTATTGCTGTCTGTGCCCCCGTTAAGGAGATTCCCCCTCTCTATTTGTCCTGTTTACCATTATCATTGAAAGTAAAACAAAATCCCACATTTTGGGTTGTCCCCAGAAAAGTATAGAGGGGAAATCTTCCAATGGGGACACTATTTCTGGTGACCTGGGGGTCTCCAAGGATTTCCCTTAATATGCAGGGATTTCCTCTCACTTCCTGTTTGGTTATGGGACAGGAAGTGAAGGGAAATCTCCGCAATGGGACACAGATGATGGGGAAAAAAAACTGACAGAGGTTATAACCCTCCCTTGCTCTATCCAAATTTAAAAAAAAAAACAAAAAACAGTTTTCCCTATAGTTCTAATTTAAAGCGGAGTTCCACCCAAAAGTGGAACTTGCGCTTTAAGTGCTGGTGACCCCCTGGCATGCCACAATTGGCATGTCATTTTTTTGGGGGGGAAGTGGGTACCTAGTTTTCACAGGTATCCAGCTCCCACTTCCTCTCCTGGCGCACCATGGCGCAGAGTGGAAGTTCACCCCCCCCTTCCCTGCAATCTTCTGGCACACACTTGCAATGCCGGCGCCGCGGAGAGGAGGCGGCGGCATTGCTGGACCGTGGGACAGGTAAGCGTCTGTTTATTAGAAGTCAGCAGCTACACTTTTTGTAGCTGCTGACTTTTAAATGGGTGGAACTCCACTTTAACAAGGCTTGAAGCGCAACTTGACTTTCAGTTCAACCACTTCAGCTCCGGAAGGTTTACCCCCCTTCATGACCAGGCCGTTTTTTACGATACAGAACTGTGTTAATTTAACTGACAATTGCACGGTTATGCGATGATGTATCCAAATAATATTTATGCCTTTTTCCCCACAAATATAGCCTTCTTTTGGTGGTATTTGATCATCTCTGCGGTTTTTATTTTTGCACTATAAACAAAAAAAGGCTGACAATTTTGAAAAAAAAAAAAAATATTATATTATTTTTTACTTTCTGCTATAAAACACATCCAATTAAAAAAAAATCGAATTTCTTCATCAATTTAAACAAATATGTATTCTGCTACATATTTTTTTGTAAAAAAAAAAAAATCTCAATAAGCATATATTGATTGGTTTGCGCAAAAGTTATAACTATGGGATAGATTTATAGAATTTCTGTTTTTTTTATTTTTTTATACTAGTAATGGAGGCGAACAGCATTTTTTAGTGGGACTGCAACATTGTGGCAGACAAATCTGACACTAAGTGACACTTTTTGGGGACCACTGACACCAATACAGTGATCAGTGCTAGAAAATGCACTGTCACTGTAGTAATGACACTGGCAAAGAAGGAGTTAACATCAGGGGTGATCAAAGGGTTAAATGTGCTCCTAGGGAGTGCTTGCTAACTGGGGGGGGGGGCCTGCTGATTGGCTCCCGCTGTGTCCAATTATGCATGCCTCCGATCCAAAGAAAGAAATCAAGTACAGGTATGTGATTTCGCACTGAAGGGCCGTCTTGCCGCAGTATACAGTAGATGCATGGAGTGGTCCGGAAGAGGTTAAATCATCTACATACAGTACAATCCATGAATGCAGGTACATCAAAACCAAAATGTGTTTAAGGTCTCCCATTTTTTTCTTTAGAAACCAGTCACAGCCTTAGTAGAAAAGCCTGCCAACTTGTTGCACAAAAGGACCCTTGCTCTTTGTGTGAAAGCAGTGGTCTCTCTGCAGATGTCTGATACACCTCCTGCCAAGTCTTGAGCTTTGCTAATTGCAGAGCTATAGATTTGACTCGCTGAGGGCGTATCGGACCTCTGCATAGAGGCCACTGCTTCTACACAAAGAGCAAGGGTCCTTCTCTTCTGTACTCAGCATATAGCATCCATACACACAGAATAAAGGATGCAGAGAATTACATCCACCACTGTGTTAACAGTTAGAGCTCTCCAACATGCTTATTAGAGCCACAAAGAAAACCAAAGTCCACCACTATGTTACTATAGACCACCAGCAATTTAAGAGACTAATAAAGACAACTAACATCACAAGACTCTAAAAACCATTAGATCACCCAAATGCTGCAGGAAGTTTGATATAGTAGTATACAAACATTTCTGTAATAATATAATGTAATTATTTTTGGTATTGCTTTATGTGTTGCTATATTCACTCTGCTCAACTGTTCTGCTCCTGACTGTATAAATTTACTGGTGACAAAGCCTTGCGTAAATGCACACTGTGTGTTATCACAACGCACAAACTGCAGTGCAGTGCATTATGGTTTAATTGACAGCAGCAGGAGCCAATGCCTCAGCAAGGTCAGTGAGACCAGGAAGGGAGTGGAGAGAAGAGCTGTAGACGGGCACAGTGCTGGATTGAATGATGACTCAGGTAAGTAAAAGGGGGGAGTGAGGGGGGTTACCGTTGCCTAAACATTTAACATAATGTAAGGAATGCAATAGGGTAAAACACGTTTAGGCTTTATAGCCACGTTAAATATACCATTGAAAGCATTTTGAACTTGTCATGTAGCGGCACTTCTCTATACTGTATTGTTTTATATCTGTATGGTTTATAACTTTAATAAAAATGATTGGAAAAGAAAGTATTTTGAACCAATAAAAGGAAGGATGTGTGCCACTTAGACTGTAAGGGAATACTAATCCTGTGCCCACCGCTGTGAGTGCCGATGTTCTGCCGAAAAAAAAACTCCAACTCACCAAAATCTCCAACCACGTCACTACCGGTGACTCTCCAGCAGTAATGATTGGAAATTGCGACAAGTTGGCTGTTTTCACAGAACCCCGGCAGCGTATACACTACAGTACACAATATAATGAGTGGACGTTGTTATCCACCCAATAGTAACCACCAACATGGCAGCAACAATTTTTTCCTCCTTACCCAATGTTCTGTCACAACAGCCAACTTGTCGTGTACCGTAGTGCAGTGGTTCTCAATCTCAGTCCTCAAGTACCCCCAACAGACCATGTTTTGGGAATTCTCTTAGATAAAATAGCTGTCGAAAATACCAAGCCATTGACTCTGATTTAAAGCACTTGTGCAAGATAAAGGAAAACCTGTAAACATGGCCTGTTAGGGGTACTGGAGGACAGGGTTGAGAACCACTGCCGCGGTGTATACGCTGCCAGTGTTTTGTGAAAATAGCCAACTCGTCAAAATCTCCAATTACTGCTGCTGGAGAGTCACCGGAAGTGACGTGGTTGGAGATTTTGGCGAGTTGGAGTTTTTCGGCAGAACACCAGCCTGGGAAGGAGCTCACCTCGGCTCCAAACATTAGTGTTAACAAATAATGTATCCTGGGGGCCGCACGTCAAGACAGACCCGCTGTAATGATAAATAGGTACGCTTGACTCCTATGGAATATGTGGAAGATGTGCCTACATCCCTACATATAGACAATTGAGAACAAACCCTCTAATGGGACTTTTTAGGGCATAGCCTCCACAACAGAAATTGAATCAAAATTGTATAAACAAATCTCATATTATATTAACAATTATTAAAAAAAAAAAAACAGTAATTAATATGATACAGTATTTTGGTACTAAATATCATGAATACAGATACCAAAAGACACCACTTATTAGAAATCACTTCTGTACAGATTGAACAGAGTGCTATCCAACGCGTTTCGAGGTTGTGCGTTTTTCCTCTTCATTAGGGGAAAGTGGTAACAATATATTTAATACCATTAATAGAATGTCAACAAGGTCTTCATATACTTTAGGAGTTAAAAACAAGGAAAAATTTTGCTGCGACTGGCCTCAGATAATCCACAGAAGGTGGAGGGCACAACGGGTCCAAGCTACTCCACAAAAAGGGGGCAGGAGCAACCAGACTCCACAACGTCACTAGCCAAAATGCCTCTGGTTGTGTGATTCAATCAGTAAAAGAGAGATAGGTGAAGAGATAGGGCCTAAATGGCCCAATATGATCGATCATGTATCATGGGTAGTGAGTCAATTTTCTTTCTAATGTGGTTTGGAGGAGTGACAGATAATGGCAAAAGTATAGCAGTGATCAATCCAATAAAAAATGCTTGAAGCTCACAGATGCATTGGCATTGTCAGAATATGTGGGTCACACATCACCATATCCGGCCGCCGATCAACAGATGTGTGCAAGATAAAGGAAAACCTGTTAACATGGCCTGTTGGGGGTACTGGAGGACAGGGTTGAGAACCACTGTGTATACACTGCCAGTGTTTTGTAACCAGCCAACTTGTCAAAATCTCCAATTATTGCTGCTGGAGAGTCACCGGAAGTGTCGTGGTTGGAGTTTTCGGCAGAACACCGGCCAGGGAAGGAGCTCACCTCGGCTCCAAACATTAGTGTAAACAAATAATGTATTCTGGGGGCCGCACGTCAAGACAGACCCGCTGTAGTGAAGTGAATGGCAGTCTCAGCCTAGGCTCCTACCAGGCCACTCTGCCAACGCATTTCGCTCCGCCCTTCTGAGTTTAATCATGGGGATCCCCATGGTAGATAGGAGTTGGGCAGGTGCTGGGAACCTCTCCCTCTATCATACAGGCTGCTCTACATCAATCTATCTATTCATCAATACAAATACGTATTTGTAACTCTGGTAGTAGTAGTTCAATGGGGTTCAAAATGTGTTCTTACCCAGGGACACTTGGGTGAGCAATGTCTGCCACTGCATGCCGCAGGTGATATGTTTTTGAAGGTACAAGTTTCAGGGACTTAGTGACTTGCTAACAATTACCATCTCAAATGTTAAAGCAATTTCTTATGTATGAAAGCCTTATCTGCTCTTTTATATTGTATATAAAAAAGAAAAAACTTTGGTCTTGACTGTTTTGCAAAAGAATAGAAAGCTAGTAATCTAACTGTATATTATAGCAAGCAAGAAACAGAGCCAAAGGACCAGGGCAATGGAAAAATGTTGGTCCCAAACAAATGCCCTCAAACAGTATTGAGGATGGATTTTTTTTATCTATTTGATCCTATAAATATCCTATGAAAAGGAAGCGTTTACTGCTCTCTCTCTTCAGCTGGGTTCCTGCAGCATTGCTCTTTGATGACCTTTCCCCAACTTTGCCTATGGCTCTTATGGCTTTTTAGAACCATGCCTGTCAACCAATGACCCTCCATGGTCATTTCACCCTAAAGCATTATTTCTAGTCTATGAATTAGAGACAGGAACCGGCTATGAGATATCTTTTAGAACAGATTCTATATACAACTGCAGAAGTTTATGAGAATATGGAGTGACAATCTCAAGAAGCCCCGGAGTTATGGCAAACAAAAATTTCTGCAACATTAAAAGTAACAAGAGGTGGGAAGACGCTGCATCTGATTACACAAGCAACATACACTTGTATGTGTTAGGAGCAGTCAGACATTACTCCAGAAAAAAAGTGTCAAAAATATAAAACTTAAAAGAAACATGTTCTAGGGGAAAAAAATATGTAGGTTAACATTGCTGAGCTGATTTTGAAAATACTAGTTCCCTGGCTGTCTCTTGCTTCAATACTTGGAGATACTAAGGGGCTCTTTAAACAAAATTCTTCTTTATACCAATGAGCTCAAATACATGGCAGAGCTGTAAAGCAGCCTGAACTAAACTGATATGATTACTGCTTACCTAGCAGCAGACTGGAAATAAATCCAGCTCTACAGACACCAGATGGGAAGCTGAAAATGCTTCTGTGTTAATCACCTGCAATAAGCAACTAACGATAATTTGTACAGCCGAATCTGATTGACGGATGAAAGCAAACGTGTCAATTCTGCATTGTACAGGGAATCTCTATGCAAGTCTCAGTGTCACAATTCCAGTATCCAAGAGTAAAGTGTAACATATTTAGACAGGAGCTAAATAAAATATTATATATATATATATATATATAACTGTTGTACATTGGCTATCAAAACGTAATCTCACCATACATAAAATATAAATATACAGTATATACACCCATGACAAATATAGGCAACAAAGTGTCCTTTAAACAAAAGCATCCAAAAATATCCACACATGATCTTCCAGTAAAGTGATTTACACATCAATAATCACACAGTGTCCACTCTTGATTCCTTTCCATGGTAAATCACTATACCAGAAGACCAAGTGTTGATATTTTTGGACACTATATTAGTGGTCTCCAAACTGCAGCCCTAGGGCCAGATGCTTGTCTTTTTCCTCCCACTGACACCAACGCTGGGGCACCATTCCTCCCACTGACACCAACGATGGGGCACTATCACTCTCTGAATACTAAACATGGGGCACTATTCCTCCCACTGACACCAACGATGGGGCACCATTCCTCCCACTGACGCCAACGATGGGGCACCATTCCTCCCACTGATGCCAAGGATGGGGCACCATTCCTCTCACTGATGCCAACGATGGGGCACCATTCCTCCCACTGACACCAACGATGGGGCACCATTACTCCCACTGACACCAACGATGGGGCACCATTCCTCCCACTGACACCAACGATGGGGCACCATTCCTCCCACTGACACCAACGATGGGGCACCATTCCTTCCACTGACACCAACCATGAGGCACTATTCCTCTCACTGACACCAACGATGGGTCTTCATTCCTCCGACTGACACCAATGATGGGGCACCATTCTTCCCACTGACGCCAACGATGGAGCACCATTCCTCCCACTGACACAGATGGGGCACCATTCCTCCCACTGACACTGATGGGGCACCATTCCTCCCACTGACACCAACGATGGGGCACCATTCCTCCCACTGACACCAACGATGGGGCACCATTCCTCCCACTGACACCAACGATGGGGCACCATTCCTTCCACTGACACCAACCATGAGGCACTATTCCTCCCACTGACACCAACAATGGGGCACTATTCCTCACACAGACACCAACGATGGGGCACTACTACTCCCCGAATACTAAACAAGGGTCACTATCCCTCCCACTGACGCCAGGACATATCTGCCCCACTGGCTACAGTCTGGACCCCCTAAAGGTCTTAGGCTGGGTTCACACCTATGCGAATTGGATGCGGCTTAAACCACATCCAATTCGCAGGACACTTGAAAACACATTGTTTTCAATGTGTCCGGTTCACATATGTGCGGTGCATTCGCACTCCGCATTGCGCAAAAAACGTGTGCCTTTTCTGTGCAGTGCTGTGCGAATTCCCAGCACGTTGAGTTCAATGGGAGCGCATCTGACACGGAGATGCACTCCGCACTGAACGGGGATATTTCCCCTGCTCGTGGCTCCTCCCCATCTCTACCCCCGCAGTTGCTGCACCGTGGGAATGGACAGGAGCCGCCTACGGTGGCTCCGCCTCTTCCCGGCAGCAGACAGGCTGGAATTCGCACCGGACTGGTGTGAATCCAGCCTTAAGGACAGTAAACTGGCCTTTTGTTTAGAAAGTTTGGTGATCCCTGCACTATATAGACACTTTTAATTTTAGCACTGAACAGAGCTAAAGGAAAATGTGTGTTTTGCTTTTTATTTTTACAGATTGGAATTTTTTGTTGTAGTGCTGGCGGCTTAAATCACTGTTTTGGGTGTGTGTGTGTGTTTGTGGGGGGGGGGGGGGGTTAATTAGGAAATGTAAAAGGGGGTGTCACAGGATTTGAATATTTAGACAGGAGATCCCTGGAGATTCTCAGTACCACGGCATACATACAAAAGATGTAGAGTACATACCTGCATCGGTTCAGGATAAGGTACAGGCTGAGTAGACTAAAATGTCAAAAGATAAGTACTTGGCTGGGTTTGGTTGGTATCAGTTACTGTTGTGGGCACCGCAGTGTCATACTATGATAACGGTGTTCTATAGTGTCTGCTGTGCCTGCAGTGACAATCAGCCAGCTGTGGTGCACCATATGACAGCTGGCTGTTTGCCACTGCAGGCACAGCAGACACTATAGAACACCGTTATCATATTAGGACACAGACTGCAGTGCCCAGACTAAATCTAACACTATTAGAGCTTGAAGAAGGGGGAGCCCCAATCCCCTGAAATGATTTAGGTTATATCTATGTTCTTCAACCAGCTGGAGTTTCCAAGACTTTCTATTGATGTATTGATGTTGATGTGCAGAGATCCTCACAAACCTCCACAATCTTCACATTCTTAAAGGGACCAACTCCAAGGACCCTCCCTGAGTCACAGACCTACTCACCACTGGGAAGGTCTGGTGCTACCCAGGGCTGGTGCAAGGATTTTTGACACCCTAGGCGAAACCTCATTTTGTCACCCCCTTGGCTCCACCCCTGACTCCACCCCCTTTTCCCTGCCCAGCGCCAATGAATTGGAGCCTGATTAGCGCCCATCAAATGCAGCTTCACCAGCGCCAATCAATACAGCCTTACTTGTGCCCATCATATACAGCTTCACCTGTGCCCATCAAATACAGCTTCACCTGTACCCATCAAATACAGCTTCACCTGTACCCATCAAATACAGCTTCACCTGTACCCATCAAATACAGCCTCACGGGGGGTGGGGGCGGAGGGGCGGTATTTGGCAGATCAGTCACTATTTCTATATACATTTGCAAATGGCATGTGATAATACAATCTCATTATCTCAGTCAGACAGTGTCAGCTTTTACATGAATCAATGCAGAGCAGCCAGTGACAGATCAATAGTGGCCAGGCACCCCTAGGCTGCAGTGCGCCCTAGGCGGCCGCCTACTCCGCCTAGTAGTAGAGCCGGCCCTGGTGCTACCCATACATGTGTACTACAGAGTTAAGTTTGTGGGAAGAGACAGGAATGGAACAATTACTCAAAGCTGCAGTACATGTGTGATGAGGGGAAGGTTACCAGTAAACAAAACCATAATAATGGAGCTAAATAATACCCAGAAGGAAAAACTCCAGGAGGTCCCTCATATGACCACAGGAAACCACCAAACAGCTGCTTGGGAGAGCCTTCTTCTGCTGTTGCCCATCACTCAGTGGAGTGATAGTAGGGAGAGGATCACATGCCCCTGACACTTCCGGTGGACTTCTGGCATAATGTTGGTGAAATAAGATACACGTAGTGGTGCTTTTGGTCAATTTCCTCTACTTACTGAGCTAAACTAGTTAAATACAGTTTTTTCCTATTAAAGGGTTGTGGGCGAACTCTGACATGACAGATACCTTTGGTGTGCTTCAGAGCCATCCATGGCTTTGCAATAGTTTGCTGCAATGCACATCTCAAAGGCCAAGTAGAACCAACCAGGACATGTGGCGCTTCCACAGGCATCACCTGAGGTTGGGTGGTGGGACCCTAATATAGAGGTGCTTCCCATCTTGAAACCTTGAGAATATGTACAATGAGAAACCTTTGTCATCCTAGGGCAGGAAGTGTGTTGCCCTCAAGATCACCAAGTGAAAATAAAGAAAACAAAAAACTGAAAAAAGAAAACTAATGCAGCCACAACATCTCAGAAATGTTAAGCTGCAATGCATTATATTTGTATTTTTGGGTTTAGATACACTTTAAGAAGTTATCACAGGAAAAGAACTAAGAAGACCCTGTCAATCAGCTCACGTCGCAGCTCCACGGGCCATTCCAGTTTATAGGTTTCCTTGCCTACCAGATGGTCTATTGAAGTTGCCGAGGGGAACCTAAAGATACACAGAAACTAAACCCAAGAAATTGAGCACAGGATCCTTCCAGAATCTCCTCACTGTATGACGGCAATAATGGCAGTCCTTAAAGCGGAGTTTTTGACAGGTACCCTCTCCCCACTTCCGAGAAATCGGGCCATGGCGAAGCACGTCATATATCCAGGCCCCTCCTCCTCCCTCCCCTTCTGCTGGGCCAGAGAGGGAGCACAGCGCACTGCACACATGCACAGTAGGGACCCAGGTGTGAAGCCGCAAAGCTACACAGGAAGGGTTTCCTCTTGTGTGTTGTGGCAAGATCCTTCCAGCACCTGAGCCCTGGCCAAAGGCAGGACCCCCCCCCCCAGACTAGGGGGCACACATCAGGGCCACCGACAGCCTCCTCAGCACTGTATCTCCATCTTCCACCTGACTGCCCCTGCTTGCATGGCCCAAGTCTATTTATGGTGTGGTCTCAGCCCCCTTCCGGGCAGCCCTTGGGGTTTGGCTGAGGTTCCATAAATATTCAAGACATGCTCCTCCTAAACTCCACCCATTAGCTCGAGAACATTCTCCAATGTCCCAGAAACAGGGGGAGGCAACAGAGGAGCTGTCAGGATGAGTCATGCAGCCCTAACTCACTGAACCCTGACCCAGATCCACAGCTCAGGCTTAGCCCTGAGCTAACTAGAATTTACCTACTCTAACATAACCTACAATATTTCTAGAACACACTAGAGGGTGCTACACAGTGGTGATAAAGCAGCAGCCTTTATAACCAGTCAATTTTGCATAATTCTTTATGGTTCACATAATTGAGGGTGTGGTAGGGGTGCGGCAATTTGTCTACATACTTCATGCTACATTGTATCCCTCTTACCCTTGGGAGGTGTGACAATGTTGTGTTTACTTCCTCTACATCAGTGTTCCTCAACTCCAGTCCTCAAGGCCCACCAACAGGTCATGTTTTTAGGATTTCCATTATTTTGCACCGGTGATTTGATCAGTTTCACTGCCTTAGTAATTACCACAGCCGATTCATCTGAGGGAAATCCTAAAAACATGACCTGGTGGTGGGCCTTGAGGACTGTAGTTGAGGAACACTGCTCTACATTCCCCTGCAAAGTAAATGCATAATGGGCTACTATGCATCGCATAGTAGCCCATTATGTGTCACTTACCTGCAAACGAAGCCTGTGACGTCCAGCGCTGTCCCCTCTGCTGGCAGCGTCCATCTTCTGCCCCTCTTCCTTCCGGGGCCGCGATCTCCAGCTCTGTTCACCCATGCGATCCTATTCCTGTCCGAATTCACAGTTCCCACTGTGATCTGCGAACCAATCTGGGGGTGTCATTAACTTTGTACTGACACCCGAAGCGGTTTGCAAAGGCCAGTGTGAACTGCCTGCGGGGGAGATGTGATGCGGTAACCCGCGCTGGAATCACGCTGGTTCCTGCATCACAAGAGTGTGAACCCAGGCTCAGAATCACTTTGGCTGCACATTTTGTTTTTATCTAGAGGTGCCTCTTACCTGCATAAGCAGTTTTTTGGTTAAGGAAAACTTACCTTGTAAAGCTCCACTCCAAGCTCGATTTCACCTCCCACCCCCATCTGATTGCTGTAAAGAAAAAATAAAAATTCCCTATCTAAATTCCTTTTTTATTTACTTACCTTAAGCGGTAGTCATGTGGCACTACAGCACTGAGCCTTCTCTTCTCTTTACTTCCTGGAAGGGTCCTTTTTCCGCTATCCACATCAGTGCCTGCATGACATGGACCCTTGGCATGGCATTGCTGTCCAACAGTGAAGTCCTCTCAGTATCCAAAAGAGGACAACGTCATCATGCAGGACTGACCAGAGCTGGATCAGCGGCCCCCCTATCCTGGACCGGCGGTGACGAGGGACCTGAAGGGGGGAGTTAGGCGCATATATCTGCCTTTACAAGGGAAGGAAGGATGGAAGGAACTGCGCGCAGTGAAACATCACACAGTGCTGTGGTGCCGTGTGGTCCATCTGCCAGGGCTGTACATTTACAGGCCACAGATAGCTCACAAATCACTGCAGCTGTAGTATTAAGCATTATAGCACCTTACAGTAACAAGCATAAACCTCATGTGGCAATTTCCTCCGAGGTTACAAATATAAGAAACAAGGAAGGAGGAGGAGAGGCAAACGCCTGTGTGGCATCAAAATAGATGAAGGCAACAAGTGTACCTGATTATTAAAGCGTATCTATGGTCAAAATGTAAAATCATACATTCATTTCCACATGTATTTTGATGACAAATTTCAAGGTCGTTCAGAATAATGTGAGGTGGTCAAATGTTTAAATTATGAAAATATGCCATTTTAAGAAAAAAATAAGGAGGATTTTGAAATTGATGGCAGCAACACGTCTCAAAAAAATTGGGACAGGGCAACAAAAATGTGGTAAAATAAGTGGTACTAACAAGAAATAGCTGGAAGAATATTTTGCAACTGATTAGGTTAATTGGCAACAGATCAGTAACATTATTAGGTATACAAAGAGCATCTTAGAGAGTTGGAGAGGGGAATTTATTAAAACTGGAGCAGCTGTGCATATCAACTAATCATCTTCTATCTTTAATTTCAAAAAGCCTAACTGAAGATAGAAGCTGACTGGTTACTTTGAACACCTGCTCCAGACTCTAGCTGCTCCAGTTTTATTAAATTCCCCCCAGAGTGCCTCAGAAGTAAAGATGGTGTGGGAGATTAGCTCCCGGGGATCACCTTTACTGGGAAAAAGGCAGCTTGCAGGTAAACTTTCTTAAAAGCCTGGTGGGTGGCCAGTTTTATTGATAAAGGTTGCAAGTCATAAAACAAACAAAATAGCAAAAACAACTCCTTGCTGTCTGGCGCTAAACTATACAGAGCATGATACCCCTCTATACAGTGTCAGGCTCGTTCCAGACACCTTCAAAGAAAACAAATGCAAGCCTTTTCTTTTTGAGTCCTTAGAACAACCAATCCCCAAGGTGTAGCTCTCTCAGTGTAGTGATACTGAGTCCCAGGCCAGAGCTACCCTGTGCTCTCTTCCTGGTCGTTTTAAACACCTGAGAGTGGACACCAGTGGACCACAAAATCCGGTCCGGAACCCAGCCTACCAAGGTGGCTGGTAACACCTGGACCGGATTCCACCCTAGTCCACTCCAAATGAACACATGCGAGGCGACACATAGCGTCCAACTATTACCTCGCCTTGCATAACGTTACCATAGGTAAAGGTTCACTAATCTGTGAAAAGCTGTGTCTAAAATTTGTTGAATGTAAAATTGCAAAAACCGTAAACATAACAACATCAAACATATAGTATATATCGCCCAAAGAATTCTAGAATCTGGAGAAATCTCTGTGCATTAGCCTGGGTTCACACTGCTGCGAATCTTAAGAGGTTTAAATGCGGTTAGGGAGCCCAAGATTCGCAGTCACTTGAACAGAATGGATATCTATGTGTTTGGTTTACATATCAGCATTGTGAATTTGATGTGGGTTAAAAAAAAAAGACTGCTTTTTTGGTGCGGGTGCGGTGCGAACTTTTATCCTGCAATGCAAATTTGTGTGTACCTCCACACTGCAAATCGCACTGTAAACTCGCAGCTCACCCTTTGCAAAAATCTGAACAAAGGTTGCCGTGCCATCCAAAAATGCAAGGTAAAGCTCTATCGTGCAAAAAAGCAGAAATATCTGAACATGATCCAGAAACGCTGCCGTCTTCTCTGGGACAAAGCTCATTTAAAATGGTTTGTTGCAAAGTGGAAAACTGTTCTGCGGCCAGAAGAATTAAAATTTGACATTCTTTTTGACAACCATGGGCACTGTGTCCTCAGGACCAAAGAGGTGAGGAACATTCGTGCTTGTTATCAGCGTTCAGTTCATAAGCCTGCATCTCTGGTGGCATGGGGGTGCAATAGTGCGTATGGAATGGACAGCTTGCACATCTGGAAAGGCACCATCAATGCTGAAAGATATATCCAGGTTTTAGAGCAGCATATGTTCCCATCCAGATGACATCTTTTTCAGGGAAAGCCTTGGATGTTGTTCAGCAGGACAATGCTGAACTGCATACTGCATCTATGACGACAGCATGGCTTCATAGTAGAGGAGTCTGGGTGCCTAACTGGCCTGCCTGCAGTCCAAACCTTTCACTAATAGAAAATATTTGCTGCATCTTGAAATGAAAAATACAACAAAGAAGACCTAGGACCAGTGGTGGCTTGTCAATAGGGTGCACCCGGGCGCCCCCCCCCCCCGTTCATGAGAAGAAAAAAAAGGTGGTCCAACTCCTTTAATAGTGGCGCCAGACAGTGTGTATGGGATTTTTTTCCCCCTTTGCTATCTACTGACAGCAATTCTGAGAGCTCATTTGTCAGTGTTAAAAGTGAGAGTGTGTGCGCCAGCGAGGAGCACACACTCACACTGATTGGCTCTCTGTCCTGAGCAGTGACTGTTTCATTGGTCACGGCGTGGTGGGCAGGGGCGGGACTGTGGTGGACCTGCTGGGAGACTGGAGTAAGCACGCAGCACAGCCTCTGCTCTGCTCTGAGCCTGTGATTCCCGGATTTCCCGTCCTCCTCGCTTCGCTGCAGTGCCACAGTTCAAGGTCCTGCTGGCCAGGTTATTGCAGTTTGGGGGAGGTAAGAGCTGACTTGTCTTCCTGAATTTTAATATTTAATTATCAGTCTGTAGGATAATTGTCAGCCCTGGGGTGGGGATTGGAAGGATGATAATTCCAGGTAGACACATTGCAGCAATGTTGAGTCGGTAATAACTGCTCTTAGATCAGATTTTTTTATCCCCACTGCAGTTTTGTGATACTTTCTTTGATATATTCTGCAATGCTTAAACCATATACCATATCCATGATGCTGGCTGTATACCGTATCTATGATGCTGGCTGTATACCATATTTGTGATGCTGGCTGTATACCACATCTGTGATGCTGGCTGTGTACCCCATCTGTGATGCTGGCTGTATACCCCATCTGTGATGCTGGCTGTATACCGTACCTGTGATGCTGGCTGTATACCCCATCTGTGATGCTGGCTGTATACCACATCTGTGATGCTGGCTGTATACCCCATCTGTGATGCTGGCTGTATACCCCATCTGTGATGCTGGCTGTATACCCCATCTGTGATACTGGCTGTATACCCCATCTGTGATGCTGGCTGTATACCCCATCTGTGATGCTGGCTGTATACCGTGCCTGTGATGCTGAGCTGTATACTCCTGACATTATGGGTGGAATACAGGGGAAGGAGTGGGTGGATTCTATAAGCAGTAGGGCTTGAGATGTGGGAGGGGTTAAAAAAAGGAAGGGCGGGATCTGGCACCCCCCCATCCTAACACTTCACCAGCCGCCACTGCCTGGGACTTTTAAGCAGTTAGAATCCCATATCAGGCAAGAATGGGACAACATTCCTCTCCCAAAACTCCAACAACTGGTCTCAGCCTTTGTAATTGGAGTTGAGAATGCTGGCTGTGGTGCAGACGGCGAGTGGATTCCAGCATCAGGGCACTTCTTTGTGCTCAGTCTGCACAGTGTGCTAAACAAGGCCCATACAACTGTTTACGAAGAAACTTAATAGAAATTGAAGAAGCGTCTGATGCTATCCATCTACAATTGAGATCAAAATTGGAGAACAATTTATGAACACTTGATTTTTTCATAAATATTGTTATCTTCATTGCTCAACATTTGATGGATTTTTTTTCTGGTGAGACCATGCTAATAGAACAGTGTTTTTCAAAATAACCAAGGCACTTCAACAAAAAACCTTTATTTTATAGAAAACACAATGATGAAAATTAGAGAACAGCAAGGACTGTAGCATGGAGAACGATTACAACTAAAATGTCTGAAGGTTACAACAATGAACAATTAGTAGGAAGTGGAGGGCCCTTGCTTTGAATGACTTTTGCACACCTGCGGCCACTGGACATCACTCGTCTCTCACACTGCTCTGGTGCAATTTTGTATCACTCTTCTTGGACTGTAGTGGGTTTCTTGGCCAAAACCTGGTTGCCCATTATTTTCCAGAGGTTTTCTATTGGGTTTAGATCAGGACTCTGGGCTGGCCTTTTCATTATTTCAATGTTTTCTGCTTCAAGGAACTGCTTTACCCATTTTGCTGTGTGACAGGAGGCAATGCCATGCATGAAAAATGCTGGCTGATTGGGTGATGAATGCAGGGAAGAAACCGCATGTTGTAGAAGAAGATTCTGATAAACATTTGCATTCACTCTGCCATGTACAAGAGGCCCAACTCCTGCTGCAGAAAACATCCTCCAAACCACGACGCTTCCCTCTCCACCTTTCACTGACTTCTTTACACACTTCGGGTTCAGTCTTTCCCCAGTTTGACAATGAACGTAAGGTTTCCCATTGGACCCAAATAAATTAAACTTGCTTTCATCATTAAAGTGAACTTTGGACCAGTTCTTCTCTGTCCACACAACATGCTCCTCAGCAAAGGTTAGTCTAGCCCAGGGTTTCTCAACTAGGGTTCCTCCAGGGGTTACTAGGGGTTCCTTGAGCAAGGAGCAATTTCTACCTCTCAAATCAATTCCCAATGATACCATTGATTTTTTTAGCCATCTGTAAGGGGGTAATTCTTCCCAATGACCACAAGTGTAAGGAGCATTCTTCCCATTGACCATCACACTAATGTATCATGAGTTGTAGATTTTTAATTTTTATCAGGGGTTCCTCAAGACCGGAGAATTATTTCAAGGGTTCCTTGGTGTTGAAAAGGTTGAGAAAGGCTGCTCTAGCCTTTTGATTCTCTCTGTTAATAAGAGGTTTTGTCACTGCAGAGTGAGACACTGTATGACAAAGACAGGTTCTTACAACATTCAGTGCTGAACTGGCAGCAATCACAGCTGCAGTGTTTAACTGATTGCCCATTGAGATTCTCCGCATGGAGGAGGGGGGGGGGGGGGTAGGCTCACTTGCTGGTTGCTGCCTGGCTCACCAGTGCCCATCAATGCTGACCACTAAACTGATCTACCTGACACATACACTGACCTACCCGATCATTACATGGACCTACCTATCCCCTACATTGATCTACCTGTCCCCTACACTAACCTACCTGACACATACACTGACCTGATCTCTGATTTCTTGAAACTCCTGCAGCTCAACCTTAACTGTCGTGTGCAGCGCGCCCATCCCTCATGACCATTCAGACAGCCCTGCCTAAGCCTGCAGGCACCAGGCAGCCAGAATAGGAGAGCCGCCCGCCCATTTACACAGAGCGAGTGGGGATCTCCCAGTGTCCGGCGTGGCCCCTGTGTAATTCCTGCCTCCTGGACCCAGCGGCGCCTATGATGGATGTCACACTTCCAGTGGTCCCAGTCTTGGACCAGTGTGAGGTCCATCATAGGCGCTGCTGGGTCCAGGAGGAGGGACTTTGTGTCACTCACTTGGCCGCGCTTGGATCGATCCCCGCCCACCTTTGTAAATGGTCACTCGGGCTCATCATTCATTTCTGAATTCCCGAGACCCGAGGCTCTTGTGGGGGCCCACTCGGGGCTCCAGCCCCCCTCAGCCCCCCGATGCCACTGTTGGGGGACTTGAATGAGTTTGACATTGGAAAGATGCAATATTCTAGAAATCACAGATTTGGAACGGCAAACTTCTCTTGCTATGGCTGAAAGGGTCATCCCATTGGTATTCATCTGGACAACCTGCTGCCAGAGGGTTTCAGTCACTTTAGTCACTTTAGAACGGCTCACCATCTTGCAAAGTCAGTGAAAACTGGAATGTTAGGCTGCCAGTTAAATAGGGTTTGTCAGATAATGAATGAAATTAGCACAAGGAGCCAGATTGACACCAATAACTGGGAGGTATCTGAAAGTGTTCTCTAATTTTGATCAATATTCTTTTTCAAATCTCATTGAATTTTTTTTATTCTGTGCTTCAAAATATAAGCAACTCATGAAATTTGCTTAACAAAGCTGCTCTTTTACTCCATGTTTAGATCATTTCAAATAGGACTAAGCAGTGACCTTGAAATTTAGGAAATTGTAGGTTGTTCAGTGTAAATTGCCGGTATCCCAGAGACCGAAACAAGATTGCCTTTACCTCCATTTACAAATCAGAGTCTAAAAATAATACATAAACAAGTAAGAAAACAAACTCACTTCATTGTACATGAGGCACAGAGGGATTCATAATTACTTTAATGTCAGCATGCCTGAAATGAAATCTGCAAACTTCCAGGTCACTTCCAGCAAACACTTCATTTTAAGCCTTTGATTCGGTATTTAGACACAATAAATAATGAGCCGTGATCATTTGAGAAATGTTGCTTTCAGAAACGTTGGAGAGTGCAATTTCTACAGAGTATTTAATTATTGCAGTATATAAAAGCATCACCTGTTTATTACTTTCAAGTACTGGTAAATACAACCTTTAAATCCCCCATGCTGTTTACTCATTAACTGACGTCAGACATCACCAACACGCTCGCCTTGTAGGCTTCTTAGTTAACCATTTTAGCCCCACATTCAGTGAACGCAGGAATACACGTTATAGCAGCCCACAGTAACAAACATAAACCTCATGTGGCAATTTCCTCCGAGATTACACATATAAGAAACAAGGAAGGAGAAGGAGAGACAAGTGGCTGTGTGACATCAGGACAGAGATAGATGTATGCAACAAGTGTACCTGATCAACCACTTCAGCTCTGGAAGATTTACCCCCCTTCATGGCCAGGCCATTTTTTGCAATACGGCACTGCGTTACTTTAATTGACAAATGCGCGGTCGTGCAACACTGTACCCAAATAAAATGAATGTCCCCCCCACAAAATAGAGCTTTCTTTTGGTGATATTTTATTTACTTTTTTGCACTATAAGCAAAAAAAGAGCCACAATTTTGAAAAAAAAAAAACACTTTTGACTTCCTGCTATAAAAAACATATCCAATTAAAAAAAAATGGAATTTCTTCATCAGTTTAGGCCAATATGTATTCTGCTACATATTTTTGGTAAAAAAAAACTCCCAATAAGTGTATACTGATTGGTTTGCACAAAAGTTATATCGTCTACAAACTATGGGATATATTTGTGGAATTTTTATGCATTTATTGTTTTTACTAGTAATGGCGGCGATCAGCGACTTATAGCGGGACGGCGATATTACAACAGAAAATTAGACACTACCTGACACTTTTTTGGAAACCAGTGACTCTAATACAGTGATCAGTACCAAAAATATGCACTGTCACTGTACTAATGACACTGGCTGGGAAGGGGTTAACACCAGGGGAGATCAAAGGGTTATATGTGTTCCTAGCCAGTGTTTTATTACAGTGTGGGAGGTGCTTTTACTAGGGGAAGACATGGATCCATGCCCCTGCTTTGCATAGACATAGGATCCATGCATTCCCTCCTCTCAGAACGGCAATCCGCCATGTTTACATGACATGTAGACTGTCATTCTGCCTCTCTTCAGGAGGATCGGCAGGTGCCGGTGGACATTGAGTCCACGGTACCCGCTGATCGGCAAGCTGCCACTGGTGCACATTTGTGCCCCCTACTCGGGAGTGCAGGATGATGTGTATATATATATATATGTGATCCTGCACACAGCGGCCGTCCTAGAGAAGTAAAACTGATATAGGGTGGTCGGCAAGTGGTTAATAAAGCATATCTATAGTCAAAATGTGAAATCATACATTCATTTTCACATTGTATTTTGATTATCTCTTGCCTATTCAGATTAATCTGAAGGATGGGGGTCCTGCTGAACATTCAATACAGAAGACACACAGACACTCCCCCCCCCCCCCATTTTTTTTTTGGGGGGGGGGTGCATCTTATGGAGCGAAAAAAATGGTACTTCCTTGAATTCTGTGACTCATAGTCAGCGTGAGAAGACACTGCTGTGTCTGAGAGGAAGAGATTCAGGAGGCGGAGTCAGTACAGGAATCACTGCTTTTGGACAGCATGGTAGCATGGGATATGTAGTTCACACTAGCTTCAAAATCAGACATTTCATGAGAATTTTTGAAGCTCCATAAACGCCTGTCAAAATTGCATGAACTGCAATGTCCAGTGTTGTTCACATTACCATCACGTTGCATTGCTTCACCAATTCTTCCATTGAGAACAATGTAAATGTGCCTCAACTGTGCTGCAAACGTGCCGCAAACACATTGGCATTTCCAACATATTTGGGGTGCGTTTAGAAAGCGTTACTAGCCAAGAAGATAATACAAAATTCCATACAATAGAAAACTAACACGGGGGAGTCTGGCAAGCCTTTTTTAAAGGCAAAGCAAACATGTTTAAAACGCACCGAAAACATGCCGTTAATGCATCACGACACATTAGGCACGTTAATGGGCACTCATATTTCCTTCACATCTTAATGAACCCTTAGGAGTTGAAAGTAAACAGTAGAGGAAAAGCTGCAAAGCATGCAGGGAATCCAGGAAGTTGTGGAAAGAGATGGTCAGCAGACAGGCAGCACTCACAACATGAGAGGGGATTTTTCAAGGAAGTTTATATTGAATTGTCAAAATAACTATTTGTATAGTTATTACAATGCTAGTATAAAATTAAAGCATATGCTGTGACTAGAGAATTCCATTAAAGGAGAAGTATGGCCAAAGTATTGGATGTGGATTGCAGAGTGCAGTTCATTCTGTACTCCTGTAACCCATTTTCAGCCGACAGCTGGCTAAAGCCCGCTGTTGGCTGAGGTTACTCAGCCAGTCCAGGCTCGGGAAAGCCCCTCCCGCCCCCTCCACAGCCCAGCCCCCAACGCAGCACACCAGTGAGCACGGGAGGGGAGAGCAGATAGTCGCTGACAGTCACAACTCTCTACTCAGAGCGGAGGGGGGGGAACTGAGTGATCAGCGGTATACTCAGGGAGCATAAATGCTTATTTTTTAAAAATCCTCAACTTCTCTTTTAAATATATTTAGCAGTGATCCTGTCATTTGGCAAAAGAATATGAACCAGTGTTTTAATGGAATAGGAGGTATGGTAAGGGCCTGTGTCAATGGGCTTTTGATGACATCAGAACTGCTTCTCTACCCAGACAAGTCAATAAGGAGCAGGCTGATGCAGCTTGGGAGGTGGTAAAATGCAGGTCAGAAGCATGGGCATCCGCAGGTAGGGGCAAGGGGGGGCAATTGCCCCCCCCTGGAATCAGATCAGGGGTTCCCCACTAGGTCCTTATCCTCTTGAGCCATGTATGCAGTTTCTGACAGTCTCTTGGGCCATGTATTCAGTCTCTGACCGTTTCCTGTACCATGTCCACAGTCTCTGACTGTCTCCTGTGCTATGTATGCAGTCTCTGACTGTCTCCTGTATCACGTCTGCAGTCTCTGACCATCTCCTGGATCACGTCTGCAGTCTCTGACCATCTCCTGTATCATGTCTGCAGTCTCTGACCATCTCCTGTACTACGTCTGCAGTCTTTGACCGTGATAATGTAATTATGACATTGTCAAAAAGGGGCAGAGCATGGATGACCTTGAAATTATGCCCCCCCCCCCCCCCTGGAAAAAGTTCTGCGGACGCCCATGGTCAGAAGGGAACAAACTGCAGATTAAATAAACCCCTGAATGATCTGAGATGTTTCACAATCAGATCTCAAATGCATCTGAAAGCAAGCTGCATTTGCACATTGACCTTAAGGTACTGTCACATAACATCCACTGGGCTAAATGGAGTTCCAGCACACCCCAAGAGTTTACTAGATCAGCATTTACATAGGATTTACATATCCCCTATGTAAATGATGACATTTCTCAAAGTTGTCACCATCAGGACCCGTCAGAAGAGAAATAGGGTAACTGCCATTGCGGACTACTTCATGAAGGTTGACTTAAAAAAAAAAAGTATGCAGACAGTGAAATCAGGGCACGATTCACCAAAAGCAAGAAGACGGGATCAAAACGTGGACCTTTTGATCTTTGCTTTGGGCCTTGGACCTTCAATCAAAACTTGAACCTTTGACTGGACTTTTGATCTTTGATTTGGACCATGGACCTTCGATCAAAACTTGGACCATTGCCAAAGGCAGCTGCCATATCTCTATCATGACAGCTTTACTTTGAAGTTACCCTGTAAATCTAATAAGACACAAACATATAACAGCAGGTGCCTGTATATATTCTTTTGATGTTTACCCCGAAAAAACAGAGAGTTTAATTTGTTAATATAATTTTGAAGCTCAGACAACTGAGTTCTGGCAACCACAGTGCCACTCTGAACCAAAAAATATTTTTTACATTGCTAATGTCAATACATAGCAGTCATAAATCACAGAGCTCCACACATGTTCATTGTCAGGGTCTGGTTCCTGATGCCTGTACTGGGGAGAGGGGTGACTGCTACACCACAGATATGCACAAATTGATAAACTAAACCTCCAATTAGGTTGGCCTAATTTGACAGAAATGTCCCTTTAAGTGCATAACACCAGCTAAACAACATTTTCAAAATTCATATAGAAATACATAAAATCAGGGCTTTTTTTCAGCTGGAACTAGTGGAACTCAGTTCCACCACCTCTGGCTCAGGCCCTCTGCTCCCTGTTCATCACCATCGCTTATAAAAACAGAAGTCCAGCTTCTGTCTTTATAAGTGACAGCTGGCCTCCCAGCGGCTCCCACAGATCTGATCCCCTGAACTGCTTCCACTGAGTAAACAATGGGGAGATAGGAAGGTGCGGGTGCCCGGGGTGCAGTGCAGGGCATGGTTGAGTTCCTGCACCTATTCTCTGAGAAAAAAAAACCCTGCATAAAATTCAATATATATTGTGGAGATTAGCTCGTTGGGATCACCTTTCCTGGGAAAAAGGCAGCGTGCAGGCACAACTTTCCTAAAAATCTGGCGGGTTGCCAGGTTTAGTAGCAGAGGTTGCAGACAAAATAGAAAAATAAATCAAATCCTTGCCATCTGGCGCTAAACTATACAAAACAGGAACCTCACTATACAGTGTCAGGCTCGTGCCAGACACCCACAAAATGCAAATCTTTCTTTTTGAGTCCTTACAACAACCAATTCCCAAGGTGTAGCTCTCTCAGTGTAGTGATACTGAGTCCCAGGCCAGAACTCCCCTGTACTCTTTTCCTGGTCATTAAAAGCAGCTGAAAGAGGATTTAGGTGGACCAGAAACTCTGGGCCGGAAACAGCTCTGCCACGGTGGCTGGCAAAAACCGGGCCGGATGCTTTCTAGTCCACTCCCAGTGAACGCATGCGAGGCGACAGATATCGACCGTCCATTATCTCGCCTCGCGTAACATCACAATATACACAATGCTAAAAATAAAAAACAAAATTGAAAAAAAAGGGACATAAAATACATTTAGGATAAGTGGTGGATGCTGGATACTGTAATCTGCTGTATCTCATCTTGAACAAGATACTGTAGTGGATGACCACACTACAGTAAAAAAAAAATAAAAAATAAAAGAAGACTTCTTTATTGGTACACATCCATTAAAACCATTACAATAGAAGTCTCAATTTTCCTGCTGTATTGGCTTTAATGGATTTGTAGCAATAAAGAAGTCTTTTGTTACTTATGTGTGGTCTTCAACTATCCTGTTTTCTACTATCCCAGCAATGAGCTGGATGCGCACCCGTAGCCGTGCAGGCAAGGTGGGCCAACCTGGAGCTGTATTGTATTGATTTTGTCTGAATTGTATCTTGCTTATTACAACTAGCCTGCAGGCAGTGCTACTGGTATACACAGAGGAGTCTCAACTTCCCTATTCCACAATGTCTACTTCCAAGTTCAGGGGCAATTACATAGGGTCAGGGCTGCTGTTAGAAATCACGGGGCCCCGTACAGCCTACCTGGCAGGGCTCCTCTCGAATATATATGAACAACATTTTCACTAAAAATATACTAAAATCATTCTTAGCAGACACAAAGATAACAGAGAAGCTGTGTGAATTAGCCCTTTTATATTGTTCTTTACATTTTTGAAAAAAACATTTTATATATATTTTTTTTTAATCATTTAAATGTTTTAAAATTAAATTTTATTTTACAATCTTTAAAAATAATTTTTTCACAATTTGATATTTTTTTTACGGGACAGGGAAGCTGGCAGCTTTCGCGAGGGGATTATTCCCTCTGCTGTTCGGGCCCCACTTTGTGCCTGAGCCCCCTACAGAAGGACTGGTGGTCCCACCCTATCAACGGCCCTGCATAGGGTGCATCAGGGACATACCTTAGCCTATGCAAATACTGACTTTCAGAAAGTCACAGCCTGCAGAAAACCTTCAGAGGCTCCAACCGTGCCATCAGAAAGCTGTCTGTGACCAGAAAGGCATAAAATGACCTCCTTATCTTGGATAAATACCTATTTGCGCAGTACAGGTCCACTTTTAATTGATCTTATATTTGTTCTACAGCTGAAAAACTGTAGTACACATTCATCTCATTAGCTCCAGTAATGGCCAGGGCTGCAACTTTTTTTAATCACAGAGGAGCCTTAAACTCATGTTCATGTCTCAGGGAACCCCTGCTAAAATAAGTTAATTGGGGATCTTTGGGAAAATTCCCCTTATGTTGGTGGCCAGTGAGAAGGACCCCCTTAACATACATTAACACAGGCAGCCGCTGGCAAGAATAAGTTGATTCTTGGCATCGGGTCTAAAGGCTGCAAGTGTACAGTGTGTGAGAACAGCAACAGCTGTCAGATTTGTATTCTGTACAAAGCAATGGCTGGTGCCGTGTGTAGCCGCTCATCTGAGGGGTTACATGCAAATAGAGGCTCTGGCTGACCCTGGACACGTTTCTGCAGAGCTTCTTGCTGCACATAAAGTGGCTTCAGCTAATCAGCCAGTTTGTATGCGGCCATAGCACAAAGTGCATCTGCGTCCAGAGGCTGCATTTAGCAATCTCTGAATGCAGAAACTATTCGACCCCCATTGTCTGTGTGAATGTAACCTTACAATGGTATACAGAATGGTGGTTATGCTCATTAGGGATGAGCTCAGGCATGTTCAGAGTCCGAACGTACATGAGCTATCCCACCAGGAAGCGGTCATTGTGGACAGCCAATCATATGTGGTGGAGCTATCCCCCGCCCTTTGTGTATGTGCGTCTGTGGGGAGAGGACGCTTATAATTGGCTGCCTGCAGTGACAGTTTCCTGGTGGGATAGCTCATGTGAGTTCAGATCGGTGTTTGAACCCCCCTCAGCTCATCCGTAATGCTCCTGGCTTTGCAAAGTGGTATTGGCCCTGGGACTGTGCAGGTTAGGTATCATCAGATGAGAGAACATGCATGAGCTATCCCACCAGGAAGATGTCACTATGGACAGCCAATCATATGTGGTGGCGCCATTCCCTGACCTTTGTGTATGTGCAGCTGTGGGGAGGGGAATGCCCCCGCCACCTTTAATTGGCTGTCCGCAGTGGCAGCTTCCTGGTGGGATAGCTCATAAGAATTCGGACTTGTGTCTGAACCCACCTGAGCTCATTCCTAATCATAGGTGTGCGCAGCCCATTACATTAGGGTGTGCACCACAAAGCTCACACATGCCCTTTTCTGCAGCCTCAGCTTCACAGGACAGTGAATGAATAGGAAGTGCTGTATGCTGAGCGGCTTCCAGTTCATTTACAAACTGAAGCATAGAAAACAGTTTACTATGCTTCCAGTGTGAACACAGTGAGTGTTTTCATTGTATTCATTTAGAAAAGGAAGGGGCCGGCAAATTACATTTACTAGCCCTTCCCCCAAATTGAACCATCCCCCACAGCACCGGGGGGAGAGAAGGGAAGTCAGCAGCACACAGGGGGAAGCCCGGGCACACCCCCTGCGCACGCCTATGTTCGTAATACTCTTGGCTTTGAAGTGCTATAGACACTGAGACTGTGCAGGCATCATCAGAGGAGAGGCCAATCAGCCACAGATCAAAGAACCCCTAACATCCTCAGGAGACATTCTCAACCGGGATTCGTTGGAACCATAGTGTTCCTCCAGAGGTTTCTGGTGGTTCCTTGAGCTGTGGCTCATTGACCTTCCATTTAATGGTTCTGTTCTGGAGAGCCAACAAAACGACACCAATAATATTTTCAGCTCCCTGTAAGAGTGGCAAATTGGACAACCGCTGTAAGTGGGGTATTCTTCTCACTGACCACCAATGTAAGCTCCATTATCACACTGATCCCTGGTCATTTGGTTTTAGCAGGGGATTCCCCAAGAACTAAAAGCTTTACATTTTTAAGGTTCCCCTGGGACAAAAAGATTGAGAGAGGCTGCTCTGGAGGAATTCTGGTTGAGAATGGCTGGACTACAGGGTTACCATCCGTCATGAAATTTAACCACTTGCCGACCGCCGACAGGCGTCTGACGGCGACAAAGTGGCTGGACATCGCAAACCGCCGTCATATGACAGCGGCTGCGAGATCCCACACTGTGAGCATGCGCTGTGTTCCGGGGGGGGGGGGCAGGGGGCGGGTAGGGCAGACTCCATCGCCACCGGCTACCCGCGATGGCCCCTCCCCCCCGCAGTGAAAGAACAGAGGTCCGTGTAAGTAAACACGGATCTCCATTCTGACAGAGGGGGAAGGGCTGTGATCACAGGCTTCCTCTATATGGAAGCTGTGATCACTCCCCTCCCCCTGCTAGCCCAGCCCACACACAGAACACACCCAGGGAACACAGTTAACCCTTAGAGCACCCCCTGCAGGTTAACCCTTTCACTGCCAATGGCATTTACACAGTAATCAGTGCATTTTTATAGCACTAATCGCTGTATAAATGCCAATGGTCCCAAAAAAGTGTCAAAATGGTCCGATATGTCCGCTGCAATATTGCAGTACCGCAAAAAAAAAAATGCCAATGGTCCAACATGTCCGCTGCAATATTGCAGTACCGCTAAAAAAAAAAAAAAATATCGCAGATCGCTGCCATTACTAGTAAAAAATAAAAAGATATAAAAACCCCTGAAATGAATTCCCATCATCCGTAAACGCGGCAACTTTTGCGAAAACCAATCAATAAACGCCAATAGCAATTTTTTTTTACCAAAAATATGAGGAAGAATATAAATCAGCCAAAACCGTTGAAAAAAAAATGTTTTTTTTTATATTTTTTTTGGATTTGTATTTTAGCAAAAATTAAGAAATTTGTTGTTTTTTTTTTGCAAAATTGTCGCCCTTCTTTTGTTTATGGTGGTGATCAGAAATGACGCAGGGGTGATCAAATACCACCAAAAGAAAGCTCTATTTGTGGGGGAAAAAAAGGACGCAAATTTTGTTTGGGTACAATGTCGCACCACCGCGCAATTGTCAGTTAAAGTGACGCAGTGCCGAATCGCAAAAAGTGCTCTGGTCCTAAAGTGTGAAAACCTTCCGGGGCTGAAGTGGTTAAGGACACTTTGTAAAATCCATGTTTTTTTTTACCTCTGTCCATAAATACCGGGCATTCACAGATTTTATAAACTGTCCGAGAATTTAATGACAGTTGGCAACCCTGATTAATAGCTTACATACATACATACATGAACTGTGTTATATTAGCAACGCTACATAAGCAGCATGAACACAGAGCCACATTCCAAACATATTTACATGAATTAGTGTAGCAATATGAATATGAAATCATTGTCATGTCAGGGATACCAAGCATGTTACAATCTGACCATACAATTTCTGTACAAAAGACTTTAGATTTACCAAAACAATGTAATGCGAGGCAGATCCCTATAGGTCAAAATGTTACAATCCGATTGCAATGTGTGTGGTGAGCTTAACAGAACAGCTTTGTGCTGTATCAGGATAGACTAAGCAAACTCCGTCTGTACATATATGTGCGATCAGTAAATAGAAAAGCAAAGTTTTTAGCAAAGATCAGTGTAATAAAGCAGGATTCGGGGACCTGCATAGCACCTGCAGAACAGTATGTGCTTGCTGGGGCTTGTAGTTCCCCAGCAGCTATTACAGATTGTCTGGAAACTTTCTTACCTTGGTCTCCTAGGAGCCTCCTTGTGGATGCTATTTTGCTGAGAGGCAGGTCTGTCTTCCTCTGAGCCCACCTTGGTGTGAAATGAAATCCCCCTCTAGTCTTGTCTATCTGACCCTACTGTAATGCTGCCAGCTCTCCCTGCAAGCAGTCAGATGCCAGCCTCCTAGTGATCAGCCCTGGCCATATCTCCTACACAACTTTCCATTCTCTCTCTTCTGGTTTAAATCCCCTTTCATATAATCAGCTCAGGTTTACAAGCAGCAAACCCTTCCAGGCGTGGCCAGCTGTCATGACGTCAGAAGGGTGTATCTAAGCCACCCAGTTCTGCATCCCAGGGGGAGAGCTGGCATTAACTCTGTCTGTGCTAGGTGCATGCTACAGTGCCTTAGAAAGGAGCTGCTGCCACTGCCAGGATTATTGCTCCTTGTGATAAATGTATTAAAAAAAAAAAATCAGTTTTACATTTCTTGTGACCACAGCCAATGATGTTACACATCATGTATAGAGCTAGTTTTCTTAAAGGGTCACCAAAGTCGTTACAATCTGAGTGTACAATCTCTATACAATCAACTATTGATTTACCAAAACGACGTAATATAAGGACCTGCCTTATCTATCCAATCACTTTGTATCCAATCAGGCAGACCCTTGTACTACATAGTTGATGGTAGGTATCAAGGAGTTTGTAAAATCAGTTTGTAATGTAAAAAGGAGTCCCAGCCTGGGGGGAAAAAAAATGAAAACTCAGCAGCTACAAATACTGTATCTGCTGACTTTTAATATTAGGACACTTACCTGTCCTGGGATCCCGTGATGGCAGCACCCCAGCCGTCTCCGCTCAGCTGTCAGGTTCTGCCGCCGCCATCTTCATGAAGGGAAACCGTCAGTGAAGCCTTTCGGCTTCACATCCGATTCCCTACTGCGCATGTGCGAAGCGCGCTGCGCTTTCTAACTGGCTCAGAGGCGGAGGAAGGAGGAGGGGGGCGAAGTTCTGAGGGACGGTGCCACGGCGCCGTCTCCCGGAAGTGGGACCAGGTACCTGTCAAAAACAGATAACCATTCCCCTTCCCCTCTGAAAGGTGCCAAATGTGGTTTGGGTGAAACTCTGCTCTAAGGACTCATTTACACTTGCAGTTGGGGGGTTGGGGGACAGTATAGCCTTGCTGTTGAGCTTCATTTTTACTGCCCGTCAACCACTCCCCCTTTAACTGCAGAAGCAGTAGTGGCCGGGGGTGTACATATGCTGCAGCCACAATGCCTTGCTTGGTGGCCATGGTAAGAATTATACTCCCTCATTGGGGACGCATTGCAACTTATTTATTTCAGGTACTTATATAGCGCTGTCAATTTATGCAGCGCTTTACATATACATTGTACATTCACATCAGTCCTTGCCCTCAAGGAGCTTATAATCTAAGGTCCCTAACTCACATTCATACACATAATAGGGACAATTTAGACAGGAAGCAATTACCTACAAGCATGTCTTTGGAGTGTGGGAGGAAACCGGAGTACCCAAAGGAAACCCATGCAGGCACAGGAAGAACATGCAAACTCCAGGCAGGTAGTGTCATGGTTGGGATTCGAACCAGCGACCCTTTTGCTGCCACGTGAAAGTGCTATCCACTACACCACTGAGCCGCCCAATTGCCATGCAGTTGCAGCACAGTAGTCTAGCCATTAGGGGGGGGGGGTAAAATAGACGGGGAGGAGGTGATACAACGCCTCCTCACTGTATGTAAAATGCTCTCTGAAGAGTGATGTGAACGTGGATCATTCTTCAGGAAGCAAAGCAAGTGTAAAGGAGCTCTAAAAGTAGGCGTACACTATTCAGCCCCCATTCACATTGGTGCGATTTGTCATGCGATTTGACAGGTCAAATCGCATGACAAGTTGCATCCTATTGCCTGCAATGACAGTGTTCAAATCGATGCAAAGCAGACTTTGCAGTGCCGCATTGATTTTAAAAAGTAGTACATGCAGTACTTTTGGTGATTTCGGGTGCGACTTCAATAGACATATGTGCATTAAGCCGCACAGATGTCTTCAAAGTTGCACCAGAAATCGCACTGAGATGCGGCTTTGAAATCGTGCAATTTCAGATGAAGTCGCACAATTTCAATGCCGCAGTCAATGTGAATGAGGGTTTAATCTGATTGTGCAATCTCATTTAGATCTACCAGCAACTATGCAGTAGAGTCTGCCTGATTTAATACAAATGCAATTCATTGTTTGTCTTCATATTACATCATTTTGGTAAGTCTAAAGCTAACCACACTTGTCACAATCTGGTTGTACAATCTCCATTGGATCCACCAACTACTATGTAGTGCTGCAAGGGCTTGTCTGATTGGTTATAAATTAATTGGATAGAGTACATATGTCTTCATATCACATAGATTTGATAAATCTAAAAGTTTTTGTACGAAAATTGTATGGCCAGATTGTAACGTGTATAGTGTCCCCAATGCTCCCATAACTTAGTTACAACAAAATGCAAAGCTGAACTATACACAATCAATTACTGATAGCAGTTACTGCAGATTGCGTTTGCAAATCCAATCTATTAAAGGGAAAGAGCGTGGATTTTTGTGACCACTGCCAGTGATGTTACATAGATATCATATGTGATGAAAATAGTTTCTAACACTCATTTAATCCAACAAAATGTGACGTTTATAGTGATATTAAAGTGGAATCCCGGGCTTATACCAGCTGATCTGAAAACTGCTTCCACCCCCTTCTAACATCTATACCAGGGTTTCTCAACCAGGGTGCCGTGGAATCCTAGGGTTCCTCCAGAGGTTGCTAGGGGTTCCTGGAGCTATGAACAATTTCTGCCTCCCAGATAAATTCCTAATGACATCATTGATCTTTTTAGCTATCTGTAAGGGGTAATTCTTCCCAATGACCACAAGTGTAAGGAGCAATTTTCCCCTTGACCATCACAGTAATGTATCATGAGTTGTAGATTTTTAATTTTTAGCAGGGCATTCCTGAGACCGGAGAATTATTTCAACCTTGAAAAGGTTGAGAAAGGCTGATCTATACTAACTACCCTGTGTAAGAAAGACGTATATACTTACCAGGGTTGCCAACCGCCAGTAAATTTACTGGCAGTTTGTAAAAATCAGTGATTTTTACAACTGTCTATAAATATCAGGGTCTGATAATTTGTCATGCTGTGCTGACTTTTTAAGTGTAAACCAGGAAAATTGCTTGATATGGGTATTGTTAGTGTTTCCATGTTGTGTTTAAATATCAATCGTCTTAGATTTTAATAGGAGTTCTGTTATTTTTCAGGTTGCCAGTAAAAAATGTGCTCCGCCAGTAAATTTTCCATGCTTTGTCAGTAAAAAATGCTGCGGGAGTTTGGAAACACTAATACTTACCTATTCTTCTGATTTAGTCACTTAGTGAGGATGCTGCTGGTTTATCTTTTAATCCTTGCCTATGTTCCAGTTTATGTTGGTGCCATGATCACTGCTCCAGGTTTCCTGTTACAGGGTGGCTCTTCTCTCTGGCAGCATCCTATGGAGTCACTCTTGCGTACAGAGACTAGAGTTGTTTCTCTCTACACTGTGTGCTTCAATAGAAACACACAGCTCCATTCCCTAGGGTGGCAAAGCACTGCTCCTTTCTCCTCCTCCTTTCTCCAAGCTAATAATCTGACTGAAGACTACACTGTCTGGAAGTTCAGGGAAGCAGCACTGAGAGAAAGTAGGAACCAGCAAGACTGAAAGTTTTAAATTGCAAGTGCTGGGGTAAGAATGTTAACAGATCGTTTACTGGAGAATGTTTATTTTGTTATGTTCAATGTTTTCAATTAAAAAATCGCTGAGGGTTTAATACTACCTGGGCCGGTTGAAACTACTGTGACCTGAAAGTTGGCAGGACTTTGCCAGGCAACTTCAAACTCAACTATGCCAGGCGACTTTGCCTGTGGCCAATCAGAGAAGGGAGGGAGGGGGTTGCCTGGGGAGTACCTTGGTAAATTCTTTTCTTTTTCCTGTAAAGTCGCTTCAATATAGATGGGGATCCGGCTTGGAGGCAACTTCCATTGAATTCTATGGGTACAAGTCGCATAGAAGTCGTCTTGAAGTAGCACGGGAACCTTTTTTATTTATTTTATTTCAGGTACTTATATAGCGCTGTCAATTTACGCAGCGCTTTACATATATATTGTACATTCACATCAGTCCCTGCCCTCAAGGAGCTTACAATCTAAGGTCCCTAACTCACATTCATACACATACTAGGGCCAATTTAGACAGGATATAATTTACCTACCAGAATGTCTTTGGAGTGTAAGAGGAAACCGGAGTACCCGGAGGAAACCCACGCAGTCACAGGGAGAGCACGTAGTTGTGCCGACTTCAGTAGAGTACATTAAGACGTCTCTCGTTCATTTTAATGGGATTTCTGATGTCAAGCAACTTGGGGCGACACAAGTCGGAGCGCAAGCCACCTATGTGTGAACCGGCCCTAATAGTATAGATTGGTAAAAGCAGATGGTGTTGATTGCATTTAAAAATTCAAGATGGGAGAGAGACATTTTAGCATACAGTATTCAGACTGACACACCCCTGAGTTTCCCCGCAATTAAGCAGAATATTTATGAAAAAAAAATAAAACAATTACGAATAGGGATAAGCAAAATTGGTTAGGAAGTTCTTTAAACCAAACAAATAGATGTTTAAACATTATCCCAGCACACGTACAAGCTAGCCTGCAAAAGGACAAAAACAAAATGGTATTGTCTAAAAATGTTTTATTTAAACCATGAGGTTTTAGTTGCACTGTTGCAGGATTATGTAGAAGCTGCACTACCTCATCATGGCCCCTCTGTAAAGTGCCATCTTATATTTGAGATTCTCCATATTGGAGCATATTTAGACATGGATGAAAAATTCTTTAAACTATCCTGGACCTGTTTTTAAAAAAGTTTTTTTCGTGCTGTATTACTATTAAAGATGCACCAAAATTTTGGTGGGCGAAACATATCGGCCGATAATGGTGTTTTCGGCAATTTGCTTATAATGGCGCAAGCGCGTGCAATTTCGCCATGTTTTTACCACAATTTTACTGTGCTTATGGTGTGTTATTCATAGGTCATGTGACTCAAAAACTGCATCAAAACGTAACACAAGTGCATTATTGATACATTCCTAATGCATTTCAACAGGGAGGTGCGTTTTTGGTGCAGTTTTTTTAACTGACCAAAAATGCAGCAAGCAAGATTGTTAACACCACAACGGAAGAGCAAAGGACCAGTGTGAAGATAAACTGTACATAGAATTTAAAGGGATGCATTTTTCTTGAGCTTGAGGTTCAGATAATGGCTGACAATAAATTCATATTAATTTAAATTCATGATATTAATTAAAAAGTTGAATATAACACAATTATATATAAAAAAATATATATATTTTTAAAAACTGTCAGTTTCGGCTTTGGCCAAGTGCATCCCGAATTTTCGGTTTCAGTTTCGGCACCAAAATTTCCATTCGGTGCACCTCTAATTAATACATACAGTTGCAGCTGCCAATGATGCCATTGATAAATACAATATTTTTTACATTTTTTATTGGATGTTTATTATAGCAGAAATTAAAAAATATAGTTGTTTTTTTTTTTCAAAATTGTCGCTCTTTTTTTGTTTATAGAACAAAAAATAAAAATCGCAGAGGTGATCAAATACCACCAAAAGAAAGCTCTATTTGTGGGGGGGGGGGAAAGAACATCAATTTTATTTAGGGGGGGGGGGTGTTTATCTCGAAAGAAAACCACCATAAACTAGTGGAGACGCTAAAAATAAAAAACAAGATATTTGTTTTTTTCTCGCTGTTAAAACTTTTTTTTT